>JAOXNR010001053.1:0-10363 GCA_028571225.1 Parsonsia alboflavescens
TATAACAGTCAAAAGTTAACGTTTAGCTGTCTTTATTGCATAAAAACAAAATAAAATTTGATAAAACACCCTAGGGTTTAGTTTATGAAATATATTTACCAAAGATAATTTTTTGTAAAAGAATTTATTTTTTCTTTAAAAAACAATTGACTTATTGTTAATCGTTAGAGATTTAATGGGGGCACTCTATAATGTATACTCCGTGGCACTATATAACATTATACGCCCTCCGTCCGGAATTGAATGTCCCAATTTGACTTGAACCCATTTTAATACAAAAAGTTAGACATAGTTCATTAACACATTGCATTATCAATTTTCTTAATAAAATTTTTACTAGTTTAGAAAATGGCATATTCAATTCTGGGTAATTCAAAACGGAATATTGAATAATTATTTCCAGACAGAGGGAGTATATTTTTATAAGCATCCTAACCAACTGTCCCTTTGTCCCTCTCTCTATATCCCAATCTATAGAGGATCAGCATTGATCATCCACTTGCCCTCATACTATCTCAAATTTGAGACCCTCTAATCCCTAGTGCTTCTGCATACTTCTTCTCGAGAAAGTTACTATAATTCTACATTCGTTTTTGAATAGAGAAAATTTCCTTTTTAGTCCAAAATCATTTTTTATTAACTTTAAAGGTCTCTATCTGATGGAGCTCAAAAGTGAACTCCGAGTCACCCCAAAACCGTGATGATGTCAACAACAGCAACCTAAGAATAAAGTAAAGATTGTCACCGGAGTGGATTGTGCCCAGGGAAGAACTCCGATGCCAAAGTCAATATTCCGAGACTAGTCTAGTGTAATTAATTCACAAAAAGACTGTCCTTCTCCGTAAACTGTTTATAATTTATTATATATTGAAAGAATCCATTATCTCTTAGATTTAGGCTCTTCTATTATGTGACAATAGGCAATTAGGATGGTCGTGAGATCATATTGGATCCCACCAATTGCTCCTAGCATCATGGAGTTTCCCTTGGTTTGTATATCTAGCCATTCACGTTTCTGTCGAGAGCTGCGACTTGTCTGTGGACATCGAGGGTCTCGACTGTCTCTTCTGTGAAGTCTCGCCGAGTGACCGTATGTTCATAGGAGATGTTAGGAGTCGTGCACAATTAGTAGTGGTATGGAAGATGTATGAGACGTGTTGGAGCTTACCAGGTCAAAGGTCATGGTCGAGTAAGACCTTTTTTTAGCTCATTTAGAAGGTCGTGGACTTTGCAGGTCGGCTGTAGCAGGTAGCTGCAAATCTATACTTGTTGACTTCATGAGTCTAACTTTCAGGTATTGAAGGTTGGGGCCTTGATGACGTCAAAAGTGAACTCCGAGTCACCCAAAAACCATGATGAGGTCAACAACAGCAACCTAAGAAGAAAGTAAAGATTGTTACCGAAGTGGGTTGTGCCCAGGGAAGAACTCCGATGCCTAAGTCAATATTCCGAGACTAATCTAGTGTAATTAATTCACAAAAAGACTATCCTTGTCCGTAAACTGTTTACAATTTATTATATATTGAAAGAATCCGCTATCTCTTAGATTTAGGCTCTTCTATTATGTGACAATAGGCAATTAGGATGGTCGTGAGATCATATTGGATCCCACCAATTGCTCCTAGAATCGTGGAGTTTCCCTTTATTTGTATATCTTGCCATTCACGTTTCTGTCGAGAGCTACGAGCTCTCTTACCGACCTCTAGACCAACTTTGCGACTTGTCCGTGGACATCGAGGGTCTCGACTGTCTCTTCTGGGATGTCTCGCTGAGTGACAGTATGTTCATAGGAGATGTTAGGAGTAGTGCACAATTAGTAGTGGTATGGAAGATGTATGAGACGTGTTGGAGCTTACCAGGTTAAAGGTCATGGTCGGGTAAGACTTTTTTTTAGCTGATCTAAGAGGTCGTGGACCTTGCAGGTCGGCGGTAGCAGGTAGCTGCAAATCTATACTTATTGACTTCATGAGTCTAACTTTCAGGTATTGAAGGTTGGGGCCTTAAGCCCAATTGGGTTGACCTCTATTCAGGTCTTACCCATTTATGTTGACTTGTCTGGCTCGTTCCCATTCCACCCATCATTACCTAATTTTAGGCCCAGTATGCTCAGTTGTCGTGGTGCCTAAATTACAGTCCTGAAGTCATGACCCTTCAAGGGTCGTGCCATTTCATTCTACAATGACTATTTTTGGAGGAGTTGTGCCTCTTTAGTTTTGGCAAGGATGAACTATCAAGTTTTTAAAAACTAAACCGTTCCAGACTTGGAAAGTCACTCTGTTCTAAATTTAGTTTTGAGTAGCAGCTTTGTTTCTATTTTTGGAAAGCTAGTCCGTTTTGTTTCGGATAGTTGCCCCACTTTAGCTTTGGAAGGTCGACCTGTTTCAATAACCCTAAGGTTTCCTTATTACATATAAATTAGAAGCCTTCAAATTTTGGGATTTACCCAAACCTTCTCACAGCTTGCAAGAACTTCGAATTTACAGCACCTTCTTCTTTAAACTTCTTCTCTTCCTTCTGCTCTAGCATCTAGTAACTCAAGACAGCTCCCTTTCTCACCTTCCAGGATTTTACCGAGTGAGTTTTTTGTCTTTTCCTTTGAAAAAATTTCATCCTTTTCATCTCTTCCCTCCAAACCAAAATGTCTACTGTGTCACTCTCAGTATTTTTTGCATCTAACAAGTGGCACCTTACCCTTCTCCTTCTGATTTGGAGAATGGGGTTTTTTACTCTTCCCCTGCTACTCTAAAAGCTCTCTCTGCTAAGAGTGAGCTTTCAGAGCTCTCTGAGCTCGAGGTTTCTTCCATGATTTCTTCTCTAGACTCTACTGATATTTTTGACTTCAGTGGGGATAGAGGATTAGAGAAAGGCAACATCGTAGCTGCTTATGAGGACGAACGTCCCTTCAGCCAATGTAATAGGCACATTGTCCTCTACCACTCCAACCTTAGGGGAGGCATTCTTCTACCCCTTCTTCACCCACTATTTCTTGACCTTGCTTACTTCTGTAGCTTTCCCCTAGCTCAGCTTGTCTCAAATTCAATCCATCACGTGGTCGCTTATGCCATCTTTATAAAATCCCCATTTCTTTGGAGCTTTATAGTAGCTTCTTCATGCTGGGTGTTTCTTCAGCCGCTAAGGGTGCCTCCAAAGGGTACCTTCAGTTTATCCCTCGGTGTAAGTTAGTCGGTCCCTTCCAGTCCTTGGTAGGGGAGTGGAAGCCTTTCTTCTTCTTCACCCGTCTTCCAAACCATTTGATCCGGTCCGAGCCCTACAAGGAATGGAACTTGAACCGCACTTTCTTCAATGAGGTCCCTGATCAATTCATGCATAGGGACCTCCTGATAGAATTGGCCAATTCTGATAAAGTCAAGGTTGGGAACCTTTCTACGCCCAGCTGAACTAGGGAGCCCAGCAGATCGTGACCTCCCTTCAATCAGGGGAGCTTGGTAGGGAGCTTTTTGTCTTTACCAAATTTCTACTTTTATTGACCAATAATTTTGTGCTAACAGTTTTTCCTTTTTTTTTCTTTACCTTGACAGCATGACTACCACGTCTTAGATCTTCAAGTCTGCACCTTCTCAAGCTCCTTGTGGTGGAGCTCGGGGCACTACTAGTGCTTCTTCTACTGCAGCTCCAACTGCTAAAATTCCTATTCAATAGGGAAGGGGGAAACAGGTAGTGGCTAAGAGGACTTGGGGTGCCTCTAAACGAAGCTTGACAGTTGCTGGGATAAAGCTTTCTGGCAGACCCATCAAAATTTTGACCTTTTCCTCTTCACCTTTTTCTCAACCAGCAAAGAAGGTTCCCCCGAGCTCCTCTGGGAAACAGAAAGCTACTGTGACCTTAGGGTCCAAGCCAGCCTTCCCAAGCTGCCCTATCAAGGAGGTCACCTCAACTTTGGAGAGGTTAGAGGGTGCTGTTCTGGCAACCCTTTCTACCAAGGGGACTGCGAGATGGGTCCTTGATATTGCCATGGAGGCCTCTAACTCTCTGTTCCAATGCTCCCATTCCCAATCCTTTTTGATGGAGTGCACTCCTTTAGTTGATTGGGAAATCTACCGGCAATTGAACAACGAGGAACTTGACAAGTTCTCTGCCTCTCTTCACACCACAGTAAGTTCTCGCAACATTCTGTAGACTTGTAATTGGTCTTGTTTTATTTTGATTTTGATATTGACTGCTTTTCTCTCTTATTTGCAGATTCATATCTTCCTCGGCAAGAGCTTGAGAAGGTAGGCCGAGAAGGCCAAAAATGATCAAGAGTTCGCCTCCTTGATTGTTGAGCTCTAGGATGCCAAGGCTCACCTAGAGAAGGAAAATGCTGAGCTTGCGGCTTCTGCTGAGCAGGACAATGCCTTTGCAGACAAAGCAACTAGGCTTCTCTCTGAGTGCAAAAAGGAAATTTAGTAGACCAGAGCTCATAGCCAGTTAAAGTCTGTAGACCTGACAAAGGCTGATAAGAAGAGGGTGGAGCTCATTGACATTGGTGTCTGACAAGGGGAGCTTCTTTAAGAGCTTGAGGCCAAATTGCAGGAGCTCCAAGGCCTCTATGATGAAAATGGGGACCTTTCTATGAAGAAGCTCGAGAGGACTACTACCTTTCAGGAGTACGTGGAGTCTCTGATGCGACCTCAGATGATGGGGTTATACGTTAAGGTGATAGACAAACTCAAAGAGCTTTACCCAGAGATGAAGACCAACCCCGATTTCGACGATCAACTTCGTCATCCAGAGTTGGTCACTCCTCTTCCTTGGGAGCAAAGCAACCTAAATCTGGCATCTCAAAAGGAGGTTGCGGCGGCTAAGGTCCTGGCCCAAGTTAGTGAAGCTAATAAGGGTCCCTCAGGAAAAGGGAAGGAGCTCATAGAAGCAACCCCTGAAGCTAAGGTTGTGGAGAAGTAGGTCCTGGATGTGGATCCTTAGGCTATGCGATCCACTAAAGGTCTGCCCATGTTTTGCAGTGTAGATTTGTTTGCTCAAATTTTTTCTCGCTTGTGAGTATTTATTTTGGAGAAGGTACTCTACTTTTTCTAAGTTTCTTGTCCATCTCTTATAGAGCCTTTTTATTTGACCACATTGTTGACTATTTTGCAAGTCCTTCCCGTACTGTCGAGGCAGAAACAACTGTTGAAGAGGGGGTTCCCCCAAGCAGCTCTGGACCAAATGGCATCCCAGAGGACGAGGATGATGAAGATGATGTTCCTTTTGTCCATCATCTGCCGAGGAAGTAACTGAAGACTTCATGAGGTGGCAGGGGAGAAGATTGTTGTAATAGAGTAGGACTTTTTCAATCTTTCTTCTTTGATGTTTTGAACACTCAACCTTTTTCATTTCTGCACTTGTACTGATTATCTTCACCCGTGCTCTGTTTGCGGCCTCCTTGCTTTTTATATATCAATTTGAAGTTTTCTTCAAGAAACTTGTTGTTGCTTTTGTGCATAACTTTTAAAACCCACATCAAATAAAATGAAGTAAAGCTTAGGGCAAATAGCATGAAATAAGGTTTGTATAAGCTCTGAAACACTTATCTTTCATTTATGCCTTGTTCCAACTAAAACTAAAAAGGTCATTGAGGTCATCTTGCCTTTCGGTGAGGTCTCTTAAACAATTTCCCGAGCTTAGTTGGCAAGTCTGCGAGGTATGCAATGTCCAAAACAACTATAGGCATAGACTTTCTTTAGATGGCAAATGTTCCAAGGTCTCAGGAGTTCTCTTCCTTCGAGATCAACGAGCTTATTGCTCCCTCCTTTGTGAACTTCTTAGCCTATGTAAGATCCTTCCCAGCTTTCTTATAGCTTGTCCAGTTGCCCTTGTTTCCCAACATCTGACCTTTTGAGGACCATTTCTCCAACTCTGAAATGCTTTTCTTTCACTCTTTTGTTGAAAAAATTCATGACTTGCCTTTTATAGATTCTTTCAACCTCCAGTGCTTTGCTTCTGACCTCTTCAAGAAGGTCGAGGTCTACCCTTCTCTCCCCCTCTTTTAAGACTGAATTTTATTCAATTAGTCTTAGAGACTCCATTCCAACCTCGACTGTCATCACTGCCTCTCCACCAAAGGTCAGGTTGAATGGTGTTTCTCCAGTTTCCTTTCTAGGTGTTGTTTTATATGCCCATAGAAGGCTTGGATTTCATTTGGCTAGTTAGGTTTGCATCCCTCTCTCTCGAGCTCAATGAGTCTTTTCTTAAGTCCCTCCAAAATAGGTCTGTTTGTGACCTCAACGAGTCCATTAGCTTGGGGATGAGCTACAAAGGTCAGCCTCTGTTCAATGTTCAAATTTTCACAAAAATTTTTGAACGAGTCGCCAATGAATTGCTTGTCATCTCCATCAGGCTTCATCTTGGTGGTATCCTTTCTCCAAGAGGAGTTAGTAGTGGGCTTCCCTGCTCTTCAGGTCCAGCATCTTGTCCATGACCTCGTGATATGGCCGCTCAGTTGAGCCTGTCTCGTAGGTCATAACCCCTTAAATTACTTAGGGTTTGTTTGAGGTCAGCAATAGGCTGGATTCCTCCCCTCTTTGGCCCTTCTTGCTCTCGACCTATTTCTCAACCTTCTTCATCTGGCTGGAGATCATTCCTTGCTTCTGGAGGTAAAGACTAATCGGGCTTGCATACGTCCAGCCTGACCTCGGGTATTGTTTCCCCAATCCGCAATTGCATCCTACCGGGTGGTCTACCCTGGCGCGGCGGCTAGACCCGTGTCGGTTATGGTTGAGTCATCATGCTTATTTATTTATTTGATGTAAAGAAGAAAGCTAGACTTTTTTGTATGTGGGTTTACATAGACGATGCCAGAAGTGATGGAGCACAAAAGTGAACGCCAAGTCACCCCAAAACCGTGATGAAGTCAACGGCAGCTACTTGAGAAGAAAGTAAAGATTGTCACCGAAGTGGGCTGTGCCTTGGGAAGAACTCTTATGCCTAAGTCAGTATTTTGAGAGTAATCTACTATAATTAACTCTAAAAAAGAACTGTCCTTGTCCGTAGACTGTTTATAATTTGATTATATATTGAACGAATCCATTACCTCTTAGATTAGGGCTCTTCTATTTCGTGGCAGTAGGCAATTAGGATAATCGTGAGATCATATCTGATGTGATTTCCTTGTATGTTGAAGGTTAACACTTGTTTAGGGACTTTTTAAGAATAGAAATAAATTATTCTAAGGACATTACATAATTTATTTAATGAAATGCAGATATAAAAGTAAATTATATAATGATATAAATAGCATCATGATACAAAGTTATGTCAACTAAGTAAAATTATCATATGTTCTTAGGGCATATCCAACACAATCACACAAAACAAACTCATACATGATCACAGCAAAACCATTTTAATGTTCAGAGTCATGAATATGATCATGGAGGGGAAAAAAGTTTAAATGACCCAAAGGGGATTTACCTGTAGCCAAGGAAGTGATGGTTTAACTTTTTCTTTTTTGCAATGGTCTAGCTTCTTCTTCTTCGATAACGGCGCCTTAGTAGAAGCTATAAAAGGGAAATATGGAATGGCTTCGGATGGGGGATTGTTGTTTTGGCATTACCGCAGTAAACCAATTCGACGGCATTGGCGAGCTTGAATAAATGGGTTGTGAGAGGACTAAGAATAGACAATTGGATAGCCGTTGGAATTCCCTAGCGGGTTTGGGGAAGGTCGATTGAATGAGGAAACTTGGGTATCTATTAGAATTCCCTAGTGGGTTTGGGGAAGATCGATTGAATGAGGAACAAATGGGTTTTTTCATTTGGTTAATGGTTCTTTTTTCTCAAATTGGATATCCGTATCAATTTGGATATACAGTGAAAATTACTTTGGCGAAATGTGTACAATTGAAATATTTTTCAGAAATCTGATATAATTGAAATATCCGATTCAATTTTGAATAATTTTGACAATTTCCACGTTACGTTAAGGTTTGTCGGTTAAGGTGTCAGCAACCTTTTTATCGATCCAGACATCCAGTGCACAACTCATTCTGTAAAGGAAGCCAGGGGAATTTTTTATTTATCCTCCACCCACCAGAACTTTTTAAGCCCGCACACATGTATCAGAAGCTTCTTAATTCTTTTCTTCTTTTACTTTTTTTACTTATTATAGATAATTGAATTTTTAACTTTTATTTATTTTTAAAATATTTTGATTAATTTATAAGGGAATTTAGTATTTTTATGTATATAATATAGAATGATGTATAAATAATTTTTCATTTTATTTTTTAATATATATATATATATTTATATATAATTGATGATGTGAAATTTATATTCGAATCACTGGATCAATGCTTGCGAGAATTCTTAGGATATTCTAATGCTTAAGTTAGGTTCGAATCTATATTTAAGGGTGTGATCTAGTGGTTCTAAGATGAAGTTTGTATAACGTAGGTCTAGAGTTCGACTCAATCTTCTTGTATACTTTAACTTTGGTGAATTGCATGTTCTAGTAGAAAAATCAATGTGCGTGCGAATTGACTCGAATACCACTAGATAAATAATAATAATAAAAAGTTAAGTTCAAATTTGTTTATACCCTCATAGGTTAAATGTGGAATATGAAAAATAAAATATTCAATTTCAGATATAGGAGTATTATTTAACTACTTTTATGTCATAAAATAACTTCTTCTTTTTTTTTATGAAAATGGATGGAAATTTTACAAAACACGATAACAAGTAACGAAGATTGAATACTTCATTTATACAAAAGTAAACCTGGGCAAAATATCAAATAAATAAGCTGAGATTTTTCTTAACAAAATTAAGTAACTTTTTAAATCTATAAATTTAAGTCTTGATGACCCGTTATCGGTTGTGCTTAATAATATGAACTTGTGAACTTTTAATAAAGCTAACATTAATGTTTAAGCTTAGAATTCAATTATTCTCTTTATCGGTCATTTGTGAGGACCCCTTATTGGTGGCACCAGAAAGGGAACTTGGAAGTCTCTAAGCCCTACAAATGGTAAGCTTTTTGATGGTGAGGTGATTGCATTGAAGACCAAGCAAACTACGAAACCATGAGGTTTAAAAACAAGAAAAAAAATATGTTATTTTTTAACAAAATTACTCTCTCAATCTAGAATAAAATGTTTCATTTTGATTTTAACAAATTTTATTAAAAGAGTTTAATTTACTTGATTTCAAACGTAACCATATCAATTCCTTAAGAAAAAAAATATTACTAATTTCGAAAATAAAACGTTCAAATCCTAAAAAAAAACCTTAAAATAGAACTATGACATTTAATTCTGAACGGAGTGAGCAATTAATAATGCTAATATGTGCTTCTTTATTTCCTTTCGCCATGATGCAAAATCTTTGTGCCTGTATGAATAGATGGTTGCATAACTTGCATTCCTGATGTTTCCATGAAAATTGACTAAAGGAATTAAGTTTTGGTTCAATGCGAGAAAAGTCTTTCGATTTCGAGATGTAATTAATGCAAATTTAAGTGCAATACTAATTAAAGTAATTAACTATTGGGAGCTCTTCCCTTTTTTTCCTTTTGTTTTTTTTTTTTAATCCCCAATATATATATATCTTTTCCCTATTGGGAGAATACAAAATGTTTTTTTTAATGCTTTTAATTTAATAAAAGTATTAATAATAATTTTAGAAATACTATATTTTCATATTCCTTTCATTGCATTTATTTTTATTAACAATATAAAACTTATTTTATTTTATTTAATGTTTATAAATAAAATATAAAAAACAAATTGTTTCCATCTTCTTTTCAATGTATTTCGTTTCTCGATTAATTGTTCATTTAATTCTTTTGCTTATTTTAAAATATAATTTATTCATTTTATTTATTTGTAACTGGTTATTTTTAATTTAACTTTCTTTTAGTCCAATTAAAAAGTGTCACGTGGTTTACTAATGACGTAAGAAAAAGTAGATGGAGCACCCTCAACAAGGAATTAACTTTCTAGCTTCGATATTTATGTGTTGCTCGGGTTTTTAGAAGATTATATGATTAAAAAAAAAATTTATAATTAGTGGCCTCTTCAAATGCAATAAATCTTTAATTTCTATTAAATATAGGTTTAATTTAATTATTATTATTAGAAATTAATTTGTATATTTTGTTTATTGAAACATTATAGAAGTTTAGAGGTACTTTTAAATTTTTTAAAAGTCTTTTTCAGAAAGTGCTTAATTCCACGTGATATGTCTAAGAGTCCAAAAATTTAAAAACATTGAACCTTGTTACGAGGGCCTTTATATATATATACACGGATTTGCTAAGGTGCGCTCCAAAGTGCACCTTAATGCGCACTCCAACCGTTACCGTAACGGAATTCTTGCTCCGCTTAGTTGGCTGCATGAGCACTGTAGCAAGAATTCCGTTACGG
>JAOXNR010001054.1:0-10362 GCA_028571225.1 Parsonsia alboflavescens
CAAAAATAAAAGCTATCATTGATATGAAAGATCCTACGACAATTAAGGAAGTTCAAAAACTTGCTGGAAGAATTGCTACACTCAATCGCTTTTTATCCAAAAATGGAGAGAGATCTTTTTTTTTTTATCAGGTAATAAGAAATTCAAAGCATTTTCATTGGACACCTGAATGTCAAGAAGCATTTGAACAAATGAAAAAACACTTGGCTAAACCACCCATTGATACGTCCCGGGTCATCCGAGTGTGTAAAAATGGGGACGTGCGGGGTGTTGTGATTCGGGTCCCACCAGGTGGCCCTTAAGTGCCATCAAAAGTAGGCTGGCCCATGTCTGAATTGGGGTTGAAGAGGATTGGGTTACTCCTCTGCTATCAGCTTAAGCTTTAGGTACGATGGTAGCTCCCTCTCCCTTAGGTTTGGTATCAGAGCCTGGGTTGCAGGTTTGAATCCCACACAAACTGCATTAGTTACATTTTCCTCCAAAGCGCATGGGTACAAGGACTAGCCTTCCCTAATAGGGAGAGAATGATACATCCCGGGGTCATGCGAGTGTGTGAAGATGCAGTCGTGCATGGTGTTGTGATTCTGGTCCCACTAGGTGGCCCTTAAATGCCTCCAAAAGTAGGCTGGCCCGTGTCTGAACTGGGTTGAAGAGGATTGGGTTGTGCCTCTGCTATCAACTTAAGCTTTTGGCACATTGGTAGCTTCCTCTCCCTTAGGTTAAAGCAAGTAAGATATTCAAACCTTTGATGATAGTCAAAATATGATGTGATTCCTTGAAGGTTGAAGGGTTGTTTTTCACACAAGCAAGAAATCAACCAAAGTGTAAAGAAAAGGACTCATCAAAGATTTGTGTGGGAGATTAGGAAGACCTTCGTAGAAGAATCCACAACAACCTTCCTCTTGATTTGTAGAGACTATTCAATACCTCACCCAAGTAATTGAAAGCCCAAGTTGAAGTGACTAAGAACCCTAGGAGGAAATTTTAAGAACACACTCAAAGACCAAGTTTTGATCTTGTTTTAAGATTAGTTCCCAAATGAAAGTTGTTTGTCAAGAGTTAAGTCTTCCTATTACATATAAGGGTCTATATATAGTGCAAGGCGTGAGAAACCCTAATGAAAGCCCTAAATAAGTACTACAAGAGGTCAAGGACCGAAAACAATTGAAGGAAAGCTATTAAAATTCTGGGATAACATCGCATTAGTGTGCAGAGGAGACCCTGTCTGGTGCCGGCTTGAATTTGTGCAGCATCAGATGTGAGGCCGGATTACTGCTAGAATATTTCCAGTGAGCATTCAGTGCTCTCATCCGACACCGGATCTGCCACTTTTGACAGCCAGTTGGCCTCTGTTCTGGTCATTCGGCTCTCTCTCGTGCTATCTCCGCGCCAGCTTCGTTTTGCCTCGTGCCATCTTCATTCCAAGCCTTCCTAGGTTTCCCAAGTTCACATCTAAGGTCTCTAATGCCTTTTCCTTCATTTAGAATCCTCCCATCATGATCCTCAAGGCCTTGAATCACCCATAAGTTATATTCCTTTCTTGTATATTTTTCATCAAGCTTTGCCTCCTTGAAGATGACTTCGAAGTCAAGTAATTCCTCTAGCTTTTGTATGAACACCACCAATGTCCTCTTCATCCTTGATGCCCTTACTCTTGTGATCGGTCTCAGAGGCATTGTTGGAGCTTGATCTCTATCACCTATGTTAGTCTCTAATTTCATAGGAGAAGTTTTATATCTTTACATGTCTATATCCGATCATGCAGTCAGCACTGTTTTATGTGCTTTAAAAGGTATTCAAACAAAGCTTGTATATAACGTAAGTCATATTTTACAAAGGGCAAAACCTCGATGCACTTCCTTGGAAATTCACATTCTGACTATCATAGTCACAAGCCGAAAATTAAAGGCATATTTTCAGGCTCATACAATAAATGTGCTCACTAATGCTCCCATTAGGCACATTCTTCATAAGCCAAACATAGCTAGACGACTTATGAAATGGGCAATTGATCTTTCTAAGTTTGATATAAATTATTTGCCCCGCAAAACACTTAAAAGACAAATTCTTTCTGCCTTCCTTTTAGAATGCACTATTCTAAAAATTTCTTCTCCAAATAAATCTAATAATTATATTCCTCCTTTACAGGAATGCTGGATTATCCACACTGATGGATTTGCAAATGGTGCAGGATTTGTTCTAACAAGTCCAAAGCAATAAAGTATGGTACAAGATACTTGTGAAGCAAATGGTACAAGATTTCCATATGCACTAAAGTATACATTTGCCCTGAGCAATAATCAATCTAAATATGAAGCCTTTATTGCAAGTTTAAAGGTGGCAAATACCTTTCATGCAAGGAATATCATAGTTAACTCTGATTCACAAGTATTAGCTGGACACATCAATGTTGACTATGAAGACAAAGAAGAAAACATACAGAAATATTTGGAAGTTGCTCGACAACTTTTTTTTCCGAATTCGAGTACATAAAAGTGGAAAATATATCCAAAATTGATAACATGGAAGCTGATTTACTTTCCAAAATTCAAAGAGGTAAAAATTTGGAAGGTATTTGAATTGAATCTTTAGAAAAGAAATCCATTGATATTTTGCAAATACATCGTGTTGATATCACTAATACTTGGATGTTTCCAATTTTGACTTACATCAAATCTGGACAACTTCCTGATGATCAAATGGAAGCAAAAACGATAAAATCCATGGCTTCGAGATATGTTGTAATTTATGACAAGTTCTACCTGTGCGCATATTCTTGGCCTTTGTTAAAATGTGTATCTTATGATGAAGGTAATTATATATTTCGAGAGATACATGAAGGATCTGTGGTTATCACGTTCGATCCAAAAGTTTAACAAGAAAAATAATGCGTGCAAGTTACTTTTGGCCTACAATGGAAGATGATGCACTTGCTTTATTTAGGAAGTGCCGCAAATGTCAGATTCATGATAATGTACATCATCTTCCCACTTTAGAGTTGCATTCACTCAGCAATCCAATTCCGTTCCATTTGGATTTTTGTGGGATTTTCTTTGATTCCTCTACAGGAAACCATGTACCCCAAAAATTTTCCCGCTTCCACCCTGAATGAACATTTACGAGGGTTCAGTTTCAATCCATGCGGTATCATTGTTCTAAAAATTTCTTCCAAATCAGAGAAAAAATCTTGCTAAATTGTGGATTTTACAAGAAAATCATTTATATATGCTTCCATGTTGCAACCCAGTTGTGGCATAAACATCCAGTTGATCATATCCTGGAAGTTTGCTCTGGCATTTTTTATTCCGAATGGCATTCTCTTGTAGTAATCCATTTGAGGTTACAAACGAAATCTTCTCCTCTCCTTCATTTAACATTTGGATTTGGTGATGACCTTTATATGCATCTAGGAAGCAAAGGTATGAAAATCCTGCTATTGCATCCACAAACTGGTCAATTTGTTGAATTGGAAATAGTTTCTTCGGAATGGCCTTGTTGAGTGCTGTGAAATCAATGTAGATTCTCCATGAATGGTCTCGTTTTGGGACTACCAGGGGGTTGGATAGCCACTTGAGGAATTGCACTCTCCTTATAATCCCATCTAATAGCAAGTCTGCAACTTCCGCTTTTATGGCTTCTTTCTTCTCCGAAGTATAAAACCTTTTTCCTTGATGTACCAGGTTACAAGTCTCCGGAATTCCCTAACGATGCTCAGCAAACTCTCTTCGGAACATTCCCATGTCTTTGGTTGACCATGAAGAAACGTGTTTGAATTTTGTGAAAAGATTGAGAAGTTCGTGTTTCATCCAGATTGGTATTGTCTTCCTGATGGTAACCTTGCGATTGGGATGAGCGGCATTATCTGGTACTCTTCCAGCTCTACAGTGGGCTCAATCCGATCTTCCTCCAGGTCTCAGATCTCTTTCCTTTTGTTTTCTCGTTCCGGAGTTGCTTTGGAAATCACTACCTTGTAACAAGTGTGGATGATTGTGATGTCTTCTTTTAAAACAAACTGCGTTCCTTCACAAGGTATGATGAGTGAATTTTGTTAGGTGTTGAGCTATGCTTTCATCATGTTGAGGCCTGGTCTTCAACATATGCTGTTATATGCTGATGGAGAGTCGACAATGACAAATTCACAAATCTGCATCACAGGTTTCTTTTCTGCCTCCCATTGGACTTCGAGAGATGTGATTCCCAACGAGTACGTGGTCTCACCAGAAAAACCAATCAGTGGAATGTGGTTTTATTTGATTATCTCATCTTTGAGGTCCATTTTCTGGAATGCTTCATAATATAAAATGTTGGCTGAACTTGCTGTACCTATGAGGATCCACTTACCAAGGCCACCTACGATCATCATCAACATAACCAGGGGGATGTCATAATTCAACACAGCAGTTGAAGCGAATTTCAATTTCTTCTCTGGAGGTACTGAACAATCTAAGCTAACACCGGATATCATCTCAATAATCCTTGTGGTCACTTGTTGCTGCTATGGGTTGGGTTGTTGGGAAATGTGTACCGTGTTGATGAATTTTGTGAGCAGATATCTTTTTGTTGCACTCTCGATCTCCCTCTTTAATTGGTGGCAGTCATTTGTTTAGTGCCCTACATCTTGGTGGAAATCGCAGTAGTAGTCTTGAACCAGCTTCTATATAGGAGTGTTCATGGTCTTCGGAGGAGTCAAAATATCCTAACTTTCTAATTTTTTGTAAAATGACCAATCAAGGGGTGTTCAGTGGGGTGTAGTTTAGGTTGTTTGATGGCCCTTTTCCCCGCAACATAGGTGGCTTCAATTTGAATTGATTGTGAGTGGGAGAGTTTCCCTGAAGGTGCTTTAGCTGCCTCTTGCATTGGTCTAGCAATGGTGGTTGCTGGAGTGGATTGGAGTTCTGATCTAGAATGTGCCTTTGGGTTCTGTATATGGGTTTCTTGAAGTGTGTTTCAGATCACTCCCAAAGTTTTTTCTGCTGCCCTGACCTTGATACTAGCCATATCTTTGCTTTTTACTGCTTCGATTCTTCTAACTCGGCTTTGACTGTTTGCCCATTTTGCCCTACTAGATCGTTCTCTTCTTCCACTCCGAGTCTTCAACCCGAATCCACGTTCCGATTCTCTGGAGGACCTCCTTACTTGTTTTGGGCAGATTGATAGTGAGCCTTTCGGAGTGTTTCCCCGATTTCAATCCGTGGCATGCTTCCACATAGATTGGTTCTAAGCAATACTTAACTTTCAATACTTCTTGGTTGAATCGGGTCCATTATTCACTGAGGGTCTCCTCTTTTCTTTGCCGGATGTTAAAAGCTGGGCCTGCGACTGTGAATGTTGGCTGCTTCCGGAGAAGTTATTGAGAAATGCATCAACTAATTGGTTGAAAGAGGAAATAGAAACAGGTGGTAAGGCCATGTACCATTCAAGGGCTCTCCTGGAGAGTGTGTTGGAGAAGGCCTTGCATAGAAAAACTTCGTCAGGATCATAAAATGCCAAAGTGGTGTTGAAGATGGACAAATGTTGGACCGGATTTGTGGTGCCTGTTATACTTGTTGATAGAGGGTAGATGAAAGTCTACAGGGATTTTCCCATACCTGAGTTCCGGGACTAACGGGCTAGAGTTCCGGATTTGTGATACTGTGGTAGGCTTGAATTCTGGCATCTTGGCGTCCAATCCATCTACCCTCCATTCCAATCAGTTTAACTTTGTTTGGAGCTCAAGAGGGATCCTATGTGTTGTAGTATGTTTTGGAAGTTGTTTTCTCCGTGGAGCTTTGGACTGAGGGTTTGGGGTTCTGGGGACTTCTTGCCTGTCGGGGTCATGTCTCCTGGATTGTACTTCTCCATGTCCAGCTCTCTTTCTCCATTTCGGCTTGATGATCCAACCATTTCATTTTCTTGTCTAGGGAGATAATTATTTTGTTGTAAGAATAGCTGGAAAGCCTCAAAGTAATCGATTGCCAACTTCATTTTGTCTACATCAAAAATGGCTACAGTCTGTGGTCTGACTCCTTTGGACATGTGTGCGTCTAACTTCTTGTTGTAGGTATTAGTTCCAGTTCTGGACTTTTGTGGGTTTGGGAACTATGCTAATGTGTATGGCCTGCGGTGATCTCCAATTAGTGCTTCAAGGGGGTCAACAAAGCCCTGAGCCGCATCCATGAGTGCTGTGATATCTGCTTCGGGAATGTTTTCGGTATTATTAATTTGAGGATTCTTGTCTTTTTCTTGTCCTATTACAGTTTTTGATGTGGTAGCTAGTCCTGATCTTGTTTGCATGTTTGTGTGATGTTCTTTAGAAAATGTAAAGTGTTCAAATCGTGCCACAAGCATAGTGGGCACCTAATGATGTTGAGAGTAGTCTTGCTGTGGGATAGTTGGTACTCCTCCAGCACGGGGAATAGTCAGACTAGCGAGGGGTCTGGTACTAGTCCGATGCTTAAGTTAGTAACGGAGAGAGTAAGATGGGTGTAGATGTTCGGGTAGTAAATATGACTTTCTTGGGATAGTTGGTAATAACTCCTTATATACCCGTGTGATAATGCGAGCCAGTCCATGACATTCCGATGTGGGATGTGCAATAAACAGAACCAAGGTTCTACGTTTGCCCTTGCTGTTTTTGAGCTTGGGTTTTTCTTTCGATCTTAATTTCTCTGGCCAATGTGATACGTCAAATTAAAGCTCTCGTTACGTAGATTAAGCTTAGTATCTAATTTTATCATTAAATATCCAATTGTCAATGAAGAAATGTGGTCAAAGTATTGACGTGGTGTGGAGCGGCGTGCACCTAATTAGTTCAAGAATATGGACTTTCGAATATATACGTGGTTTGAGATATGTAAAAACAAGAAAATATTTATTTTTTCAATAGTACTCATTATCCTCATAAAATATTTTTTTCTCTTTCTTCTTTAATATTTTTCTTAATAGAAATATTATGGTTGAAAAAAATTTAAATTTATATTGACAAAATCAATATAAATAACTCATAAATAAATATGGAAGTACATGGCAAAATGACTTATTTTTAAATAGATATCCAAAACCAATTCATAATAAATGGTTTTGGATGAGCTATTAAAATAAAATGGATGTCCATTTCTATTTAACTAACTAAATGGTTATGTTACTTAAACCAATAAGTACTCACTTAAAGTCAAATGGTTAAGATCACGTTAGAAAGATGAGACTTAAAATATGTTTATCCTTGCGGCTCCATGTCTTAAGCTTCTGACTGTAATTAGTCGAACTTGATCTCAAACCGTCTACATATCTCATGAGTCAAGTTCAAACATGAATATTTAGCCTTGTGCGAGTCCGAGTCTAAAAGAAATATAAATGATTGAGCTGAATTTGAGTTTGATATATTCGAGCTTGACGTTACCCATTCATAACAACCCTATGATAGCTAAAATTTTATAAAGGACTATATATCAACTTCTCCAAATGACTCATGAACTTTTAATAAAGTGAAATATTTATAACCAGAAAGGATCCAGTTTCCATGTACAAAATATGCTAGCACAAATAATCTAGGAACACTACCAATGAATAAAGGTAAATCAGCCTATTGAAAGGAGATTAATATGCTATGATCATTGTCTAATGAAACACCCAATTACATTAGTCTATCAAGAATAAATTGCTTGTAACTTAAAATTTCGATGATCCATACCTTACCATGAAGAACAACCCTACACATGGATCATCTATTTCAACCACATGGGCAATATTGCATATTATACCAATATGTACATATGCAATTAAAAGATTATACCTATTCACATAGTGTCTCAGGATATGAGTCCTTTTTAGAATAAATAACAACACACTTAACAAGCCAGCCAAATTTAAACTTTTATTGAGCCATCCAAAACTGAACCGTTTGTGAATTGCTCATCTGATTTACACCCGTACTTTTGCCTGAATTTTTAACGATATTATTATATATAGCAATGAATCAAGGCCGTGAAATTAGTTTAGACACTGAAACTCTTTCTTGGTTTAAGTTACTTCTTTCAAAGTGAGGATCTAAAGTTATATGAGCTTTGCATGCAAGAGTAAACTAGTATTATGTTGTGTTTTCATGGAGAAAGAAACCATGAAACTGAGAACAAATACTAGTACTAAAAGTCCAAAGTTCCTATTAAGACCTCTCCATGACTAACATTTTACGAAACAAGTATGTATATATGTTGTTTAGGTTCTATATGGTTCTCTCTCTATATATATAAGTGGGTTATCCTTAAAAGCATTAAGAGATATTTGAGGAGGAGAGAAGATAGCACATAACAATCGGATAAGGTGAGCAGCGTAGCATTTAATTTGTTCAAGAATATGGACGTGGCTTGAGATATATATACCCAAGAAAATTTTTAATAATATAAAATTTAAAAATCAAATTTGTTTAGGTTATTAATATAAAATTTAATAATAATAATAATAATAATAATAATAATAATAAATGTTATCTTTGATATAATTTTTGTTTTAAAAATTGAAATTAAAGGTAAAGGGAAAAATTCAAATGAAATAAGAATTTCCTTGTCCGCATATATGTAGACATCATTTAGGTTGGAATCGTGTGAAATATATAAATGAAATAAGAATTTCCTTATCCGCATATATAGAATAACAATATTCTTTCAACTGACATGCCTTTCTTTCACATTCCCTCTTTTACACTCCGTGCATTTCGACTTGAATATCCAATTCTGACTTGCATACAAATTATTAATTTATCTTTATTATTCAAGATAAATTAGTAATTAGTTATAAAATCATTGAGCAAGTAGATGTAAATTCTAAAATCAATTAAATTGTTAATGAAGTTTTAGATTAAAATTTTAACTATTTTAAAAAATAAAACATTTAATTCAAAATAATTTAAAATGAAAATAGAGACATTTATTTTTAGACGGATGAATATAAGGAAAAGATATCCTTACATGCCTTTTTTTCACATTCCTCTTTCAACCCATAGTGCTTATTAATTGTATTTCCAAATATCAGTAAAAAATTTATATAGACGGTTAAAAAGTAAATATGTGTGTATATACATGTTTAATTCATTACAGTTACTTCACAAGCAACTTGTTTAACTTCGATTTCCTGAACTTTTTTTTTTTTTTCTCCAAATTTTCAAGAACAAAATAACTTAGTTAGTGGATTTGTTTTGCAAAACAATTTTACAAAACAGTTCTATAAATCTTGTTTTCAAAACAACGTTTGTAGAACATCTTATAGATTTTTTTTGTTGTGGTTTTTTGTTTTCTTTTTCAAATGAACTAATCTTTTAACATATCTTCCATGCGAAAATTTTTAAAAATCGTCATTTTCATCTGTTAAAAATATTATAATTATAGGGCAAAAAAATTGGGAAAACAAAGCTTTGTTTTGACAATATAGAGAGCGCTCTAGCATTTCCAAGAAAGATTCACAGGTTTTCGAATGATTATATGCATTACAAATTCTAGAGTGTAATCTTTCGTACTACTGTATTGCATTTAGTAGGCTCAACTATGACATCTTTCTTCGGAGTTTCGATGTAATCTTCAACACACTCCACACCCATAAATTGTTAGCAAGATTCTCCACGAACTGAAAATATGCAATGCGCCATGACTTCTTGAATAGAAAGATACAGAAAATCAACAAAAGACCAAATGCAAATCCTGGTCCTAAACCAGCAAAAAACCACTCGAAAATGGACTTCTTATCATCTTTGTGTTCAGAACTAGGCTCATTTGTTGAAAGTGATTTGTCATTTGGACAGATGTTGGAGAGAGGTTTACCACAAAGACCAATGTTTCCTACATAGATGGATGGATCATCCAAGGTCTGGAGTTGCTTTCCTGTGGGTATTCTCCCAGATAACTTGTTTGATGAGAGATTTAAGTGGCTTAGAAAGTTCAAATTTGTTAAGCTAGGAGGAATTGAGCCTGAAAGCTCATTCATGGATAAATCAAGGGAAAGAAGTTGTTTCATATCTCCAATCTTGTTTGGGATATTTTCAGTTAGATGATTTCTGGACAAATTCAAACTCCGTAACCCCACAAGATCCATCAACTCATTTGGGATTCCACCAATAAGATTATTTTGTGAAAGATCCAAGGATTGCAGCTATTCAGCATTAGAATAATACTCTAATTCTCTTCCGCCCATAAAGCTGAGAAGCTTTTCAATACCGGAGTATCTAATTCTTTTGCCACCATCAGTATCATAAAGAAAAAAGTCATATGAGTTTGAAACCATAGCACTGAAGTTGTTGAAACATGGAGGGATGGATCCAGTGAAATTGTTGCGTGCCAAGTTCAACACATGTAGCCTGGATAGTTGACAAAGATGTAAGGGAACGTCACCATTGAA
>JAOXNR010001056.1:0-10362 GCA_028571225.1 Parsonsia alboflavescens
CAATTTAGTGTATTAAGTTTTTAATTTTATAAATTTAGTCCCAAAAATTTTTAGAATGAAAACCGGCCGGTTCAATATCAAACCGGCCGGTTCACCAGTTCACCGGTTGAATCGACCGATTTTCACTGGTTTGAAAAAATTCCACCGGTTTTTAAAAAACAGGTTTTTTCCCTTGAATCGGACCGGTCAACTGGCCGGTTCCCGGTTTGACCGGTTGGACCGGCCGGTCCGGTCCGGTCCACCAAACATTGCCTCTTGTTATTATAGAAATAATAATAATAAATAAATAAATAAAGGCAATTATCTTTATGTTAACTAATCTTGATTTCTGCCAATGTAAGTTCAAGTTTTCAACTTTTACATACAATACCTAATTCTATGCCACTTAGTTTTTCAAATAAGATGCACGGCCAAAACCAAGTACTTCCTGAGAAACGGCTTTGGCCATTATTGATGGCTGATTTGCTTGAACTTCAGATCTTTTACTCCTAAGTATTACTACTGTTCACTAAACTAACAATCTTGATTATTTACATTATCACCATATGTCTAATTCCTCCAAAAATATCTTGAAAAATAATTAATTTAATAGAAAATTTAGAGATGAAACATCTAAATATTTTAAAAGATTCAAAATTGCCATGAAAGACTTTTCTGAAAAATAAGAATGGGGGAGTAATAAATAATTAAAATGAAGTTTGAACATGAAAATAGTAGCAGTTGCTAAAAGACGTCACGGTCCATTTATAATACTCTTTGCCGGACACCTGTACCCGAACCGCATCATTTAAGGGTCAAAACCGACTTTGAGAAACTTACATGAAGTATCAAGGAATTTATTTAGAAGGATGGATCTTTTACTAACTTGGTAGTTGGTCAAGAATATAAAGGTACTCGATTTCGCTTTCCTTCCCTTCTCTGAAATTATTTTTATTTTAAATCTTCTAAAAATAAATATTTCATTTTTTAAATTAATCTCATTTAGCATTCAATTCCGAATGAAGAAAGTTAATATTCCTTCTAATAGGAATTGAATATCCCATTTTGATTTGTATAAATTTTAAGAAAATTGATTGACTTAATTCATTTCATACTTAATCATATCAAATTTTTAATAAAATTTTAATTAATTTAGAAAATGAAACATTTATTTCCGGATAAATCAAAATAGAAATGTGGACATTTAATTCCGAATGAACTGAGTATTATTTAATTTTCTATGTTATGTATCCTTTTCCTGCAAGAAGAGGTATCTGGAAAGAACCAATTTTTGTACAATTAATATTCAACGAATATATCTCTTGGCGTGAAACTTCTTAGAGAGGTCCTTCAACACATGCGGAAAGTAGTACTTATCACCAAAACATGCTCTTTCCTTCCAGCTCCAGAACCAGCCTAGCAACAGATCATACCTTCATCGTTATTCCACAAATATTTGTCATCTCTCTGATCACTTACCCCAGAGACAAAACTTCAAACCAGTTACTATATTCAGAAACAAGAACAGAATCCCAAATTGAGGTCCAGAAAAGGTCAGCAAATTAATTAAATTAATTATAATAGTAGCAAAATGTTTTAGACTTTTTAATTTCTGATTCAATTTGCGTGTAAATGAATCATTATTCTAGAACCCAAGAAAAAAATCTTTAATTCTAATTGCTTGTCAAAAAGAATAAAAGAAGAGCCCAGAAATTAATTAAAGAGCTGAAATTGAACAAGTCATCACAAAGGAATAAAAAAAATCCAACTTCACGAGATCAATATCAATTCATATTGGATGTACATAACTAAAAAATTTACAAAATGAGAAATATATTTCCTTTTTCTTTTTCTTATATATTCTCATTAATTTTTCCTATATTCTTCAACTAACGTCGTCTATGGATTCTACTATACGTACCTTTCCAGCCACACACCAAAAGAATAAAAAGAAAAGGGAAAAGTTAAACAGATCGATCGATTGCAGAACATAATGGGTTTTTCTTGCCGATCAAAAAAGACTTCTTAATTAATTCTCAGATCTCATCCATTAATTGATTAATGGGCTGTTGTGGTCAACATCTCTCTCATAGTTCTTGAATGAACCAAACCAGCTTCTTCAATATTATTCCTCTTTCCTCTTGGATGTATCAATTTGGACCAAAAATTTCCCTTCTTCTTCCCGTGCTGAAGGCGGCGGCTAATTTCCGAGCTCTCTCTTTCTCTGAACCTTCTCGTTACTGCAGCTATCGATCTGCTTTTCATAAACCCATTATTATTATTTCTCAAGAAATTACGAGAAGCAGGAGAAGAACGAGCTGAAGAATCACAAGAAGAGCATTGGGAAGGCGAAGATGATAAAGAAGTTGAAGAAGAAGAACAAGAACTGGCCGCGGCGGCAACGACCCTCAAGTTCTTCTTGCTGCTACGAGAAGCCTTTGATACTAACTGGGATAGTTTCTCGTTGAGGCAAATGGAACAAA
This sequence comes from Parsonsia alboflavescens, assembly GCA_028571225.1. Classification (NCBI taxonomy): domain Eukaryota; kingdom Viridiplantae; phylum Streptophyta; class Magnoliopsida; order Gentianales; family Apocynaceae; genus Parsonsia; species Parsonsia alboflavescens. The sequence goes on from JAOXNR010001056.1 coordinate 2,463, forward strand.
CTCCGGGAGATTGTTGATGCTTGGGATGCTTCTTGCATAATACCGAGAAATTTGGCTTTGAAGATCTGCCCATAATGATTTGTTGAGTGTTCTTGGGTCTCAAGAGTTCCATAGCTTTAATTTCTTTTTGGGGGAAAGAAGCAATATTAATGAAGGAATGTGGAGATCGAGGGTATGAAAAGTATTTATAGGAGTCGTTGCATGGGAATTTCCATGAGTTTTCATATGAGGGTTCGTGGGGTGGTTCGTAAAATGAAAATGGGACTTTTGATTTTGACGACATGCGGGTTTGAAAAGTCATGTGGAGGACCAAATCTAAAATTTAAAAGTAAGAGAAAAGCGGAGCGGGATAACATTTGTAATGCATATGCTGGAGTGGACTGGACTACCCATAAAGTTTGAAAATAAATAAAGTCGAGCTGGAAATTGTCTACTTATTTACTCCTTCCCTTTTCCTCGCCATAAATGACCAAATGCAGGTGCGGAGCTCTGGGGACCCACGGTGCGCAGCCCACCCTAAAGAAAAGAAAAAACTATATACATTTTCTTTCGATTTGAAATTGGATCTCTCATTTTTATTTTATAAAAAATAAATTTAATGTTTTTGATTCTTATAAAGTTATTACTTTCTCATCTCATAGTATAAGTCGTTTTGCTATTATTAAAGTATAATTATGTCTTTTCTATTCTTATTCCCTTCTTATTCCAAATGCCTTTATTATAAGGAAAATGAATTGTAATTAGTGGGGAGAGAGACGGGACATTTTTGACTTAACATAATTATATTTAAGAGTTTTTAATCCACGTAAAATAACAACTAACTACTTATATTTTGGGACAGAGGTGATACTCTCTACGTCACTATTTATAAGTTATTTTAACTATTTTCCTTATCACTAATTGTAATCATTATTATTAATTTATTAGGATATTTGATTGATTATTACCATATTGCCCATTTAGTCCCTAGTCACTACGGTTAGATTAATCAAAATCATAAATAAGGGCATTTTAAGGGAAAAGAATATTATCTTAATTTTGATAAAATGACTGCTAGTGACCTATGAATAGTGACTGGGAGAGTACTAATATATCTTCCTCATCAATGTAATTAGAGGTGGAAACATTATGCAAGTGAATGTAAATTCGTCAATATAGGCGGTGGTTAATGATATTTTATACTCCCTTTATTATAATTGAACGTCACATTTTCCATTTTAAGTCATTAAGAAATGAATATATCATTTTCTAAATTAGATAAATTTTATTAAGAAAATTTACATTGCAATTTAAAAATGAATTAAGTCAAATTTTTTTCTTAAAATGTGTGTAATTCAAAATGGGACGTTCAATTTCGGATGGAGAGAATATTAAATACAATCTACTTTTAAAAATGAGATATTCAATTAAAGACAAACTAAATTAGAAATAGGGATATCAAATTCCAAAAGACAATATTGAATGTTGATGTATACTACACATTTAACTAATAATTATATTTAAATCTTTATTTAAATATAAGCATTTTTATTACATAATTATAATCTACAATCTTTAAACTTTTATTTGATATATAAAATCAATACTAAATATACAAATCTCACAAATATAATAATATTATAGTCACGAGAATACAAGTGAAGAACAAAAGTTAGACTTGATTTCATTTCACTCCCACTATATATACCCCAAAAAATTTCGTTTCCAGATATATCACTTTTTAGTCCCTTAACTTCTCTCTGTATTTTGAGCTCTCACGTCTCTCTAACTTTGCCAATGAAAAATCATTGGGGAGGATCCTCCTTCCCAGTGTAAGCTCTATCTATCTTGCAAGTGTAAAGCCCGAACCGCATTTGTCCAATTAAATTACATATCTTATTTTAATTTGAAAAGGATTTTACTTTGTTTAATTTTAACAATGCACCATTAGCTTTTTCATAGAATTTTAACTAATTATTCATGAAATGAAAAGTTCAATTTCAAACCAGTTTAGATATAAATAGAGATGTTTAATTCAAGATGAAAAGGTATTAATTGTGTTAGGAATCACGTTGATTTTAGCTTCCTTTACACATTTGAAAAACTTTGAAGACCTTGTACATTTTTTAAAAAACAATAAATAAGAGAAACTTCTTTAAAAACACTAAAAACTTTCTTGACTAATTTCATTTCTTAATACAAAATTATTCTATTTAATCAAGAAAAATTATGTAATTGTATTTAGTCACAACACTACCAAAAACGATATTTGACAAACCTTATTTATTTATTTATTTATCTAAGAATTAAAATACACTTTCAGTTAAGATTATTTGTTTTTCTTTTTAGATTAAAATTGTAAATGTTTAGTATTTAAGAAATTGGTTGCTTTTACTTTTTTTAATTTAATTACTTGCTTTTTTTTCACATTAAATTAAAAAAAAAAAATCTCTTTTGTCCTTAAGGAACTTGATGAATTTTTAAAAGAAAATCAGTCCAAATCTTTTACCCCCATGTAACAAATTTTAATGGTGGTATATAAAATAGTTCAAACTAATCTTGAATTTATATAAATTTAAATAAGTTACCTATAGATTCTACATTTCAACCTAAATTGCAAACTTCTGTCTCCAATTTATAATATATGTGATTTAAAATTTTTACACGAGTATATCAAGGACAAAAAAAAAAAAAATTAACTTAGTCAAAATGCCAAAGGACCGCTTTAATCAACCTACCCAAGAATTGGAATAAGAAATACCCTATTGGATAAGAGTGAAAAAATACAAAAAATACTCATCAACCTTTTTCAAAGCAACCTAGCTATGAAACAAACTTGAATACCTTAAGGACATTGTGAACTAGATGGAGTATGAACTCAAGTGTAGGATTGACGCAGAGGTGGATAAGGAGAATGATCAAGGGGAATAGGGGTCAATTACACCAGCCCAGTCCACGACGAGTAGTTTGCATAGGTCCAAGTGACTGCAGGGAATACGGGCCTGATTAGGCCTGCTCGATGATGTCGGGCACGATTCCCGAGGCAGCTAATCTGAGCTTGGATCGGGCTCAAATTTGACTGGATGACCCAGAACGGTCCAACGATCAATAGTCACTACTAAGCTGTGTTGCAGGGTCTTTTTCGGCTATCCGGAGTCATCTTGATGTAGTTTCGGATGTTTTTATGTTTTTAGGGGCATTTTCATAATTTGTTGTTTTTAGGGGTTTTTTTTCTGTAATTTCATTATTTCTTCCACATAAGCCTAGGTTTAATTTTCCGAATAGGTTTAGGTTTTGATTAGGTTATTTAAGGGTGATTTCTCTTTTAGCAGAGGCAGCTTTTGTTGTTTTTGACGTTGTTCAATAATATATCTCTTTCCGAGTTTCTTCAGGAACATTGTCGTTTTGTTCTTGAATTTCTTTTCCTACGACAACTTTCGAGTGAAGTTTATTACAGGGAAGAATTATTAGCCTTCCATAATTCCGCCTGCGTCATTTGGTATTAGAGCAAAGATCCGAGATGTCAGGAGGGAATGTAGATTCGACCGTAGCTATGATTTTGGAAGAACTGCATAGAGGCCGAGAATCACAAGCGAAGCAGAGGGAAGATCATGATCAAGCCATGCAGCAGATCTTGGAGAATCAGAATCAACAATGCAAACTTTGAGCTGAATAATGCAGCAGTTGGTAGTGAACAAACAACCTATACAACAAGAACCCGCCAGAAGGCAAGAGGAACAAGGGGGTGACATTGAATTCAAACTGCCAGCGAGAGAACAGTAGCCTAGGGTTTTCCCAAGGGGCGGAAGAGGCGGCGAAAATCAACCTCCTAGTGTTTTCGATCGCAAGCCGTATATACCACGTAGGATGTAGGGTTCAAGTTGGAAGTTCCCGAATTTACTGGAAGCTCGACACCAAAAGAATTTCTGGATTGGATTAGTACCGTGGAAGAAATCTTCAAGTTAAAAGAGGTCCCGGCTGACAAGAAGGTAGCATTGGTTGCAATTCAATTTAAGGACAGGGCTGCGGTGTGGTGGCAATCCTTTCGTTATCAACGCTATTTGGACGGCCCTCCTGTCATGGATGATTGGTCCGAGCTAACAAAGGAGAGGCCCCAAGAGTTTTCGCCTTTCAATTATCGTCAGACACTTTTTCAGAATTTGTAGAGTTTGACTCAAGGTGCGAGTAGTGTAGAGGAATACACGTTGGAATTCTACCGGATGGTTGTAAGGAACTAGCTTCGTGAGACGCAAGAGCAGCTCGTGGCACGTTACTTGCACGTTACTTGCATGGCCTTTGACCAGCAATTCAGGATGCCCTGCAGGTACACACCTTTGTGAATATCACAAACGCACAGACGAAGGCTAAAGTGGAGGAAAGGAGTTTGGTTAGGGTTGGCCGAAAAAGTACGACATTTGGCCGAGGGTTTTCCAGTCCTCCCTGAAACACGATGATGGCAAGTTCTTCTTCGTCTAGAGCTTTTAATCCATCCACTCAACAGGGGCAAACAGTAATGCAACCGAATTAGGGATCGGGGCAAGTTCAAAACCCTTCACCAACCAATGAGGCGAATGTCATTTGTCATCGTTTTCAGCAGAAAGGACATTTTGCCTACGAGTGTCCTAGGGTTCGATCTCAGTTGTTGATCCAAGATGGCGCAGAAGGAGAATTCGTAGGTGAGGATGTTGTTGATGAGTTGGAAGAAAGCGAGGAGTGTGTGGTTGCGCCCAAAGATGTTCGAGGAGACTGTCTGGTTTTACGACGAATTTGTTTAGCACCTAAAGCCAATGAGGATTGGAAGCGTTGGAACATATTCAGCACCCGCTGCACCATTAATGGCAAGGTCTGCCGAGTCATTATAGATACGGGAAGCTGTGGGAATGTGATTTCGCAGGAAGCTGTACAAAAGCTTCAATCACCAACAGAACCTCACACCGAATCTTACAAGCTTGGGTGGTTGAATAAGGAGATAAAAGTTCAGGTAAATCAGAGGTGCAGAGTGGAGTTTTCGATTGGGCCGCAGTACAGTTGTATTTTTTATTATGATGTGGTGCCTATGAATGCCACACATTTGCTGTTAGGCAGACCTTGGCAATATGACAACAAGGTTTCGTATGATGGCTTCACTCACTGCTACATTGTCAATAGGGGAGCTAAGAAGGTCGTGTTGCAACCAATGCTTGATAGCTTTACGGAAGAAAAGAAGACCATCATTTGCTTGTAGCGTAAGGAGTTTGAATATAAGGTTGGGGAAGCCGAGGTTTGTTTTGCTTATTGTCGACTAAACTAGCAGTTATGACAAATACGAAAGAGGAAATTGAGGTACCGGTAAGGGTGAGAAGAGTTCTAAAAGAATTTGAAGATTTGCTTCCGAAAGAGTTGCCGCCAGGCCTACCACCCATGCATGATATATAGCATCAAATTGATTTAGTTTCGGGATCCATTCTATTGAATAAAGCCCATTATAGACTCTCTCCACAGTAGCACGACGAATTGAGGCGCCAAGTTATTGAGTTGCTTGACAAGAGGTATATCCAAGAGCATCAGTCCCTACATTGTACCAACTTTATTGGTGCCAACGAAGGACAGTAGCTGGAGGATATGCATTGACAGCTAAGCCATAAACCACATCATGGTTAAGTACCGCTTTCCTATCCCAAGACTTGATGATATGTTGGACCAGCTTAGCCGGGCGACAATCTTTTCAAAATTGATTTGAAGAGTGGCTATCATCAGATACGGATCAAGCCGAGAGATAAATGGAAGACAGCTTTCAAAACTAAAGATGGGCTTTTCGAATTGGTTGTTATGCCATTTGGTCTCTCGAATAGGCCAAGCACATTCATGAGAGTCATGAATCAGGTATTGTGACCTTTCTTGATAGTTTTGCCATGGTTTATTTCGATGACATACTGGTGTACAGTTAGACGGAGGATGAACACTTGCAGTATTTGCAACTGATTCTGGCGACACTAAGGGAGCACAGCTTGTATGTCAACCTTAAGAAGTGTGTTTGGTTTACGGATAGTCTAGTCTTTCTAGGGTTTGCAGTTTCGACAAAGGGAATTCATCTTGAAGAGGCAAAAGTGGGGGCCGTCCGGGAATGGCCGATACCACGAAGTGTTACAGAGGCCAGGTCCTTTCATGGTTTGGCTATTTTCTATCGGCATTTCATCAAGGATTTCAGTATGCTCATGGCTCCTTTGACAGATCTGTATAACGCGAAGGAATTCGTGTGGACAGAAGAAGCACAACGAGCATTAGAGGTGATCAAAGACAAACTTCCTAGCGCGTCTGTGCTAGCATTACCAAATTTCAAAAAGATCTTTGAGGTTGATTGTGACATTTCAAAGGGAGTTCGTGCTCTATTCGGACCATCAACCTTTGAAGTTTCCGGAGGTTGATTGATCTTGCAATACCGGATTCCGGTACTGCTTCCAAGAAAGTTGAAGAGCGGCTGGTTGATTTGCAGCAAGCTCATGCGACCGTCAAGTCCAACTTGGAGCACTCCTATGGTAGTTACAAAGAATATGTGGATCAGACTCGCAGGGATGTGCAGTTTGAGGTTGGAGACCTCGTGTGGGTGACGTTGATCGAAGAATGATCTCCGTTGGGCACGTATCATAAGCTTAGAGACCGGAAGATCGGCCCTTTTCAGATCTCCATTTTCAATGTGTAGCATTTGTCTCGTTTCCATGGAGACAATCCGAGTTTGAGGACAAACTCTTCAGAAGAGGGGAAACTTGACGCAGAGCTAGATAAGAAGAATGACCAAGGGGAACAGGGGCCAGTTACACCAGCCAAGCCCATGACGAGTAGTATGTGTAGGTCCAAGCGACTGCAGGGAATATGAGTCTGATTCGACCTATTCGATGAGGTTGGGCACGATTCTCGAGATGGCTGGCCTAAGTTCGAATCGGGCTCAAATTTGACTGAGCGACCCGAAACTGCCCAACGATCAATAGTCACTACCATGTTGTGCTGCAAGACCTTTTTCGACCATCCAGAGTCGTTTTGATAGAGCCATGTAGTTTAATTGGAAAGTCCCCTGTAGATCTATAGATATGGATTTCCATTAGCCATTTTGATATACAAAAAAAATTAAAACGCTCTCAAAACTCTACTCCTATTTCTCCAACATCCACCTTCTCCAAAAGAATTATTCTTCATTCTATCTTAAATTATTCTCTATTCCTTTATATAGTATTTAAATAATATTTAGTTCGTTGGGCTTGTTGTTGATGTGCTTCTTCAATGGGTATGATCATTTTATCCTAGGAGTCACATGTCCATGAAAACTCTAAGTAAAACAAGAGGGGCAAAATTTGTCTTAAGAGGAAAGCACAAAACTTGATTAAATTCAAAATTTCTCTTCCATAAGTTACTTTATATTTGGTGATAACAAGTAAGTGATTTCCCTTAACTTATTTTACTATATTTGAATTTGTGTGTTATAATGTTATTATATCTAATATAATTTTAGTTGAATATAATAATATCGAGATTTTGCTTTAATCAATTTTATCTTGATCTTTATAATATAAATATATATTCCTCAAGTTAATATTAAGAATTGCATGTTATTAATATACTTCATTCTTAAATTTATCTAGTTATTTAATTATAATTATCATTTAATTATTTCTGGTCTACTTTTATCCTATATGTTATGATATGAAAATTATCGGCAAGCCTTTCGTTTTAGTCAATTGTTTAAGAGTCCATGGTACACTATAAATATATATATATATATATATATATATATATATACCGTTTTGTTAAGGCACGTTCCGGACACTCCAACCGTTACCGTAACGGAATTCTTGTTACAGTGTTCATGCAGACAATCAAGGGGAGTAAAAATTCCGTTACGGTAACAGTTAGAGGCAACATTAGCAAATCCGTATATATATATATATAT
>JAOXNR010001057.1:0-10362 GCA_028571225.1 Parsonsia alboflavescens
TGCTGTTAAGAATATCCTTAGATATTTACGAAATACTAAGGATGCATTCCTAATCTTTGGAGGTGATGAAGAGCTCATTGTTACAGGTTACACTGATGCTAGATTTCAAACCCTTAAAGATGATTTTCGATCGCAATAAGGTTTTGTGTTTTGCCTTAATGGTGGGGCTGTATGCTGGAAAAGTTCAAAGTAGCAAAAGAGGCAATTTCGATCGCAACAGTGGCTGATTCTATGATAGAAGCTGAGTATATTGCTGCTCCTGAAGCAGCAAAAGAGGCAATTTAGATCAAGAAGTTCATTACTGAGCTTGCGGTGGTTCCTAGCATCACTGATCTTGTGGAGCTTTATTGTGACAACAACGGAGCTATTGCATAGGCTAAGGAACCAAAGTCTCACCAGCTACCCAAACATATACTCCGGCAATACCACCTCATTCGAGAAATTATCGAGAGAGGAGATGTTAAGATACCAACAGATGACAATGTTGCTGATCCCCTGATGAAACCTCTGACGCAGCAGAGACATGATCGTCACGCTGGATCTATGGGCATTAGATTCAAGAGTGATTGGTCTTAGTGCAAGTGGGAGATTGTTGGATATGTCCTAAGAACATATGATGATTTTACTTAGTTGCCATAACTTTGTATCATGATGCTATTTATATCATTATATAATTTACTTTTATATCTACGTTGCGTTAAATAAATTATGTAATGTTCTTAGAATAGTTTATTTCTATTCTTAAAACATCTCTAGTCAAGTGTTATTCAGATTAGGATATCAATTACACTTTGAGACTAGTATGTGTTGATTGATGGCAGTCGTCATGGATATGAGATATCAAATCATCACATAGGTACATGTAGAGTATCTTGTACTGGATTGACCCACCATGAAATCACTTCGTGGATTGCTATATGAGTGTCCTGGGTGATTTTATTGTGATAATTATGTCTCATCTTTTGACTTGAGGTCATCAGAGATTCCTACATGAAAGATTGTATACTTTGATATTGTGAAACGTCACTCATAACTGAGTGGACAATAAAGGCATGTATTGAGTATGTCCTAATTTGTACTGTGGAATGTTGAATGATCAAGATAGAATTTGTCTCTCTTATATAACAAGAGAGTGATGTCTAGAATTCTTGGTTGAGTGAGATTATGAAATGCATGGCCATGCTCGAATAAATAAATATGAGATATTTCTCTTTTTCGGTTTAATTAATCTACTCGGGGCTGAGAATTCAGATATTGAACTTTACGAGTATGACACGTTCCATGACTCGTGTTCAATTATGACTTCCTGGACAAAGACATTAAGACATGTTATTTTTATCATAGAAGGTTTTGACTTGTCACAGACATTCTCGCGAATTAGGTAGCAATAATGTGTTGTTAGACACCACTTACTGTACATAACATTAAATATGTTTAATGTCGAATGCCAATTTTACGAGAACCTATAGGGTTACAAATTTAGAACGTATTGCTTAAAGGGTAGAATCTCGTTTCAGACCTAAACATAATTAGTTAAAGTTGTTTAGGCTAATTCACAAGTAGGAATTAAGCAAAATATAATTAAGAGTTAATTATGTGACTGAATTGTATTTTTCCAGGTTCGTTGAACCTGGACAAATCTTTTTCAGTCACACTCTAATAGGCCTCTCGTTTTTTAATTCAAATCAGAATTTGAAAATAAAAAGATTGATTTATCCAAAAGACTTCTTATCACGAAGTCTTCTAGGTTTTTCAATGAGATTACACCTCTCTCTTTTTCAGTAGTTTTCTTTTTCTGTTAGAGTGTCTGCAGAGAGGGAAAAAAAAGATAGAGAGTTCAGACAAACCAAAAACGAGAAAAATGATATTCACGATTGTGAGACATGCACTAGAAGAAAAACGTTCGTGTGACGAAATAGAAGCAGAGGTTGGAGACTTTTGCTGGTGACTACAGATTCCGATTTTCCATCTGAAAATATTGAAAAAGATAATGTCTGTACCCTCTCTAAACTCCCTCCGATAGATGCCTGAAGGAGGTCTGGTTGTAGCCTTCCCTTCAAGATCTCATGCACTTGTATGAATTAGTGAAGTCTCGTGCCTTCGGCTATTATATGGATTCATTTTCTACTAACAAACTTTTGCCTGTCACTCAGTACTTAATTAATACGACTACTGAGCTTTTAGGCAAATGGCCATAGCCAATAGCCATAGTAGCCCTGACTACTGATTGATTATTTCAGTGGCATTAACTTTTAGGAACCCCACATTCTGCAAATTTTTCTATGTAGCAATGAGCAAGGATATAGGAGAATGATCATTGTTTCAGCAGCCATAACACCTCCCCATTTCCAAGATAGAGGCGGGCAAATATGCAGTTCTCACATAACAGGAAGATCATCTAATCCAAAACTGTAAGTACCACCAAAGAACTAATCACTAACTAAACACGTAAAGAATGCTGCAGTCCACATAAAGGCAGCTGAAATACTCTGCAGAGGCTTTTCTTGTCACCAAAAAATCAGAACGGTAAGAGCAAGAGAAGTAAAAAAATCAGAAAACAGAGCAAAGCAAAATGATCCTCATATTTCCAGGTCTTCAATCTTTCCCTAGCTTGCAATCTCAGCACCAAAAAACAGAGGAAAAGAAAAGGTGTGGGGGGGGGAGGGGGGATGGAGAGGGGGTGAATGTAAAATCTTTAGTTTCTTACTCTTCCTATTAACTTTTATTTCCTTCTCCTCTTTCAGATTTTTAGTATCCAAGGCTCAATAAAACCATCTGATAAAATCAAAGCTTGAAGAGAAATTATCGGATTGTTGAAAATACAGCTCCCAATCAAAATTAACACTGCCCTAACTAAACCCATGTCTTACATTTGACAAATGCTTCCTAGAAACACCTCCAATAAGAAAAAAACAATCAAATAATAAAGTCTACCGATATTTCTGAAGCGAATAAGAGAAAGAAATCTGCATTTTCCAGCAGAGAGTTCTATAGGCAAAGCATAAAGATTGTCCCACTAGTTTGTTTAATGATTCTGATGGATTGCATCACTGCAGTACTTTCTGGTTTGTCTCAACTTCTAGATTTTTACCTTTTACACATTTTGCCTCAGGAATTGCAAGAGGATGCGGGTAGCTGAAGTTGGGGGCATATGTGAAAGGTGGGGCATATTATTTGGTAGGATTGCCAACAGCGGTAGTGTTGGGCTTTGTTTTCCATTTTAGAGGAACAGGACTATGGATCGGACTAACTGCAGCAAATAGTTATGAATGCAATTCTGCTTTCTCTCTTGACAGACTTCACAAATTGGGTAAAACAGATCCTCATTTCTCAGTATAATATGCATATCTTCTTACACTAATTATATGTACTGCCACCACATCTATATGAATATGTTTCAAATCTCTAGTTATTTCTTGCATTGGAGTCATTGGCAGCGACTAAATGAGTACTTCTTGTGCTTATTGCTAGAGAAAGAATGTCTAAAGGAAAGAATACGAGGATCGCTATGCTTGGTGTCACACCCCTTGACTCGGGCATACCACGTCGCGCATTAGGCAAGCCCAACATGCAAGGTTACACGACTCTTAACTTAGATGTCAAAGAAAAATAAAAATCATATCTCATGCAATGGAATAATTCTCAATAGAAATTAAGATTTACAAAGTCTCCAAACCTAAATACACTTCCAATATTAACCTGAGTAGATTAACTTATTCTTCCAAGTAGATCTCTAATCCAATCAAAACATATCAAATCACCTAAAAAAGAAGTGAAAAGGAGAAAAAAGATGATATGAGCATACAAGACTCTGTAAGTAGTTCCAGTCCTATCACGGGTGAAAAACAATTATATTTACATAAAACCTTTAAAGAGACATTCACTCAATCGAAATGCATAATCTGCACAATAAATAAAGAGTACACGCAAAATAATTGATAAGGATTTTCTGCCTACTTGATCCCACATCCTCCATGTTTTTTTTCGATTATAACATTCTCTTGTGAATTTACACTACCAAAAACAAAAACATACCCGGTGGGACTTTTTGGGCCATCGCAAATGACAATTTTATATCCCGAACAGTCGTATATGTACTTTTATATGACGATCAAAGAGCCGTCATATATATGACAGGTTTTATATGGCGGGCCATAGTATACAAGTATGTATATACAATGGCTCATTGCAAATAATACAACATAAACAGCAGCTCTCGAAACATTGTATATACTAAAACCATATAGGACAATCAATAGCAACTAATGACATATATACTCTATTTTGACTTATTTAATATATTATATACGACGGGCCATAGAATATATAAGTCATATAAAAAAATATTTTTTAAAAAAATTGAATATTACAGTATTTTAAAATTAAGTATATACCACTATATTTTAATTCACTAAAAAATATTTTCCCAATAGTGAAACAAAGATTTGATCTTACAATAACCACCTCTCATTTCATGGAGTAGTAGTCCACTACTTGGCCAACAATAATTTTTAACACACTTCTATGTATAGAAACATACATTTCAAATAATTTTTCTTAAATACTCTCCAATTTAAATGATCAATAACTATTCATATATATCCTTTACCTACTACTAACTTCGTAATTAATATCATTAAAATAAATTAAATTTTATGAATTTTAAATTAATATTAATTAAATCCATTGAATGTTAATTGAATTAGAAATTAGAGTATATAATATGTAGATATTTTACTTTTTTTCTTAATTTTATATATGTATCACTAGGTGTACATATTCTATACTATACATAACTGTAATAATTTGTATATATACATATATATTTGTTTAATTATACTATTAGAAAGGCTTTAGAGAATAACTAAAATTTTACTTAATGCGCAAAAATTTTATTAGACTAGAACTTATTTTAAGTCATTCTGGATGATATAATTTAAATGGTTTTATTGGTTTTACCTAAACAAGAATTCAGATTTCCATTTGAATTATTTGTTCAATTTGACTATTTTAGAATATCTAAATTTTTGGGGTTTTTTTGTTTGATTTTTTAAAAAAATTCAAAAAAAAAATATCTAAACCGATTGGACCAATGTCAAGAGTAAGATTTGGATCTTTTTCCTTTCTATTAAACTTAAACTCTTAAACTAACTCAAAGCTACCTTTGGGTTTATACATATTATTAGATAGCATAGATAACAATAACATTGATATGTTTTCAAATAACATAATATATAACTTTATACTTCCCTCCATTTTTCTAATTTAGCTTTTCACTTTCCCTGCATTTATATGTTGTAATTTTTTCACTCTCTCCGTGTAATATATATAATATTTTCTTTTATATATATAGGGTAATGTCATGAATTGCACAGTGCATTCTATATTTTTAACCGTCAAATTTTAAATCAATTATCTTTATATAAAAGTTTTGAACCTGGATCATTTAGGACGGGAAGAGCTAAGTTAGCCCATGAAACCACTGAACTAACTCATTTTCTTATATCTTCATGTTTATTCTGCTTAATTTATACGTGGCCAAAAATATACTTAAAATTTAATAATTCGGCAAACTTAAAAAATTTAGATATTCTAATCTTCTATTTTTTTTTCATTCTTCCGCTGCAATTTCCACTCCCGTCTTCCCCTTTCCCGCTTTTCTCATTTTCCTTATTTCCTTTTCCATCTTCAATTTCTACCCATTGTCTTTTCACTAAAATTTTGAACCTCTACAAAGACTCCCTCTTTTTCGTACCCTATCTCACTTCAATTCTCTTACCAAAGGATCCAAATTAACTTCAAATCTTGAAATTTATGTATGGGTTGCGGAACTCACAGAAGAACCTATGAATACATCTTTGGACGATGTGGGTTCAGCTCCAATGTCGTTTGTCAACTGAAATGGGGTGTGGGTGAAGTTCCCCGTCATGACCCAACTTGCTAGACTTGAGTCAAATCCCAGAAAATCCTAAGGAGGTGAGCCGTATTTGCTATCAATCAACTAGCTGGTGGTGATTAGGGTTTATGTAGACCATCTTACCATTCTTGATTTCGTGGCTATGAATTCGAATGGCTGTTTGCTTTAAGTAAGTCTCTTTAACTTTTTTTTTTTTTTCTTCTGGTTTACTAATGGTTTTTTCCCCCCTTTTTTTCCCTTGCCCTAGAACGCACTCCTACAAGACTTGGCTTTTTCTGATCTCTCTGTGCATAAGAAATTACTCTATTTTGGTAGTGTAGGTCCCAATCTTGGGCTTAGCTTGACATGGCTGGACTTAATTCGAGCTGTCAGGTGTGTGTGGCTTTGTCACAGAAAGAGCATGAACTAGAAGACAAAGTGGGATAGAGATATTAAAGAATGTGTATTTGTTAATAATAACATAACTTTTTCACAGTAAAAAGTAGAATTATTTTGTCATAGTGAAAGAAGAAAAAGAAAAAATTTTGAAAATAGAATATAAAGTTGGGGATGAGAGATGATGGGGATTATTTTCTAAAAGGATTAGTTTTGTTCTGCGAATTCATAGACAAAGAATTAAGGGGTCCAGTCTCAGACGAGCTCTCAGGATTGAATCTCTCATATATTAAAGCATACAAAATATAAAGATGTGCTGCTTATTTGGCATGATTGAAGCAAGGAAGCATTCTTTGGACTAAAAAAAGAATGTTAATATTTTTATCGCACTTCTTCTTGTTAAATGAACTATTGATTAACAACATTGTGCTTCCTATATTGTTAACTTCGTAAATAAACTTACTTAGAATTTTATGTTTAAATGTGCAAGTAAGTTAGTTGACTTGCTCTCTTGTTAAAAAGTACAAGTTACTAATGTTGATTGAGTCCTAACAACTAGAAAATAGAATACCAAAACCCAGCAAGCTTAATTAGTTACATAATCTTTTAGCTTTCAATTTATTAAATATTTATGGGAAAATTGTCATAGGCATAATTGAAATTAATGTCAAAGTAAACTCTAGTAACGAATGATTAATTTCTGCCAACTGGGTGCCCAAACAACTTTCAAATGTCCAAATTATTACTTCCAATCCCATTCCGAAGTATTTTCAGCCAAAATAGAATGTGTTAGTCATTTTGGTACCTAACGTTATACCTAAATTTGAGATTGGTACCCGTTGTTTTCTTCTTCTGCCAAATAAGTACGTATATAACTTATGATTTGAAAATTGTTTGGATATTTAGTCGGCTAAAATGAAAAACAATGGATACCAAATTAGCGATTCTCCCTATCTTGGCCGGAAAATACATCAAAATGGGATCAGAAGTACTAATTTGGATGTTTGAAAGTTGTTTAGGTACTCAGTTGGAAAAATTAATCATTCCTTACTAGAGTTTACTTTGGTCTTAACTTTATGTATGACTATGGTGATTTTTCCCAATATTTACTTGAGTATATATGATAAATTTGGAAAGATAAGTTTTCTTTCTTTTTACTTGAAACTGAAAAATTTCCAGCAAGCTTTAAGCTGCGAATTTAGTGTTTAAGGGGTACTAGCAAGCTTCAAGGTTGGATTCAAATCTAAATGCAGAAGCAGAGGGTATAATTCGGGTATCTTTAATTTTCTCAACATTATTAATTGCTTTCATCTTGATTGGGAATTGTGTTGAAAAATTTTGGGCAAAATCTTAAGAACAACTTGTTCATCCATGTTGTCTGTGTGTTTTAGATTGGATTTGATGTGATCTCAAATTGAAATGGATTCTTCATGCAAATCAATCAAAGAGACACCCATTTGAGATCAATCCAAAACTTCGTTAAGAGGTTCAAGCTAGATACCAATTGACCATGATTATCTTCCAATATGATCTATTGATTTGAATTTCTTCAACTCAATTCAATTCAATTACCCTAGATAAACATTGACGAACTCAAGAGTTAGACTAAGAATAATAAAAGAGTCTTAGAAGAACACTCAAGAAAAAAGGATGTTTAATCCAAATCACTTTGTCATGTTGTATGTAAAAGTGTTATGTGTCTTTCAAGGATAAGGACTATATATAGTCCTAAAGCCCTAAATTAACCTAACAACTCATGGATAGGGTAATTAGACATGATTACCCTTAAAACATATCAAAATTAATAAGAAGAAACAATTAAAAACCAAAGAAAAACAAAACATTGTCAAAGCTATCAATAGACATCTGGTGTCGGATGGTGCATTGGATGCCAGTCCTATGAAAATAGTCAAACAAATAGTCATCATGCTTATAAAATTCCCTACGCAAAGCTTGTCTATAAACATTGAGCACATTATCATAAACATATTCTTTCACAAGTGATTCCTTCACAAACTCAAAATCCATAAAAGCTATCACAAAACTGAAAGAAGTATAAGACATGCTTTTTCTAAATAAGAAATCATCATGTTCAAGAATTGATAGGGGATATTTGTCCTCACAAGTTCATTCATGTATCACACGTTGAATACGCTTTTACTAGCTATAATGTGCTCACCCCCTTTCTCCATTTGCCACTGTTGACTCTTCTTCAAGTTCTTAATGCAACTCCAAGAGCAATTTAATTAACCCAACAAGGATATCAAATCAAACATCAAAAACTTAAACCAAAGATAAAGACTATATATAGTCCTAACTCCCTAAATTAACCTAGAAATTCGTGGATAGGGTAATTAGACACGATTACCCTTAAAATATATCAAAAATAAAAAGAAAGAAAGCATTAAGAATCAAAGAAAAAAGAAACATTGTTTGTCAGGAGCCATCCGGCATCGGATGGTGCACCAGATGTCGGGCCGAATGGCTATTGGAATATGCCTCTATTTCATTTGCTTCCCATCCGGCGCCTACTGGAGTGTGATCTGGGGCCTGATGCCTCTGCTCCGGCCACTCTTTCTTCTTCTTTCACCTTTGTTCTGTGCTTTGTCTTGCCCTCAATTTACACTCTTTGCGAACATGAACTAAGGTCTTTTAGGCATATTTCCAAGCCTTCAAACTCCTCAAGTGACCCTTCAATGTTGCAAAACAAGGAACAACTTCTTTGTTGGCTCAACTTGATCAAGTGTAGATTTCTTCATCATTGCTTCTCAATCAAGTAGTTCTTCTCTTCCATCCTCGTATTTGAAATACAAATATTTATAACCAATCTTCAAGCCACCATTTGGATCATTATTAGTAAAGCCTTGACTTCAAAGCTTCCATAGTTGCCCAAACTTCAAATAAGGGCTTTATAAACACAGCTTCTCCTGTGAATCTTAACTTCATTAACTTCTCCATGAATGACTTCGCGATGATTCCATTCATGACATGATTGATCCTTGATCTCCATCAAGATCGATATGAACCAGCCACTAGAGGTGGACTTGGACTCTAATTCTTTAATCCCCGAGTCATCATTTTCTGATTCTAACAGTTATGTTGGAGGGCAAGTCTCTATTAATTCTCCTCTTGGATTTTACCCTTCTCACTATATTTTGATGGTCAACCACTTGGAGACCGGTTGTTATCTAGAGTTGATTAGGAATTTTGTACAAATATGTATTGGTATTGAAGGGGAACCAGATCAAGAATCCACTAGGAAACGAATTCGGAGTCCCAGGATTTTAAAAATTTTCTCACATTGGAGTTCGAGAACGATACCTAGAATGATGTGGAGATTTGTCCTGCGGAATGGATCTGGACGCCTAGATCTACTATGCAAAAAATCTTCTAATCTATTCCCTATCCGTCTGGGCGAACAGAGAGGAAAATAGAAGATCGGAGAATATCTGTGAGTGGAGTGGAGAAATATAGACATTCCATAATTTTTCTACAGAGAAAAAAAATTACGTTTGTTCTCTTTTCTAGGGCTTCAGAATGATTGTTATTCTTCTTATTATTACAGGATTAATCAATAATCCTTCAATAACTAAATTAGAAATATTGGTTTTCTATGGACCAAAAACCCAACAGCCCAACAATCCTATTATTTAATTAAAGGTCCAATAATTATTCATTGGATCATAGACCCAACATAATTATTCTGGCAATTTAATTAAAGCCCAATATTTATTTTTATTCTTAGCCCATCAAATAATTAATCTCATGGACCTAAATCCAAATTAATTATAATACTAATAAAAATAAAAATCCACTTCATTATTTTATTCAAGAACAACAATAATTAATCTTATGGACCTAAGTCCAAATTAATTATAAGACTAAATAAAATAACTAATTAATTTTATTTAAACCCAAATAATTAATTTCAAGGATTAATTAAATCCTCAATTAATCATTAATGCTATCTATAATAAAATTAATTCATTCTCCGATCTCCTATTTAAAAATGATATAAAAATCATTCAATCTCAATAGGGCTAGATTAGGGACCTTAAGACACAATGTTC
>JAOXNR010001058.1:0-10360 GCA_028571225.1 Parsonsia alboflavescens
TGTTATGCTAATATGTAAAAAATTACTTATTTAGATTATAGTATTTTACACTTTTTCTCAGAAAATGATAGCCTTTTCGGGCAAAAATCCCAACAAGGGGCAAAACGGTCATTAGGGACTTGTGCTCTCTATTTCGTGGCTTACCACACCATTACCTAGCCATGCTCGGTGACTCAGACATACTGGTGCACCGATGTGCCGCATAGGGGGAAAAACGGTCATTTGTGACTCGTATGGGCTTCTAAAGGCCCGAGGTACAACTTGAGGATAAAATGGCCATTTTCTCACTTGTGCAGCCATATAAAGAGTGAAATGAAACCTAGGGGCAAAACGGTCATTAGTGACTTATGTTCCAAGTTTCGTGGCTTGCCGCACCATTACCTAGCCATGCTTGGTGACTCAGATGTAATGGTGCTCCGAAGTGCCGCATAGGGGCAAAACAGTTATTTGTGACTCCTAGGTTCTTATTAAGCCTCGGGGTACAACGTGGGGTCAAAATGAATCGTTGGGTCAAAATGGTCATTTTCTCCCTTGTGCGGCCATATAATGCCCGAAATGAATCGTTAGGGCACAAGAGTCATTATTAACTGGTGCTGCAAGCATCATGGCTGGCCGCACCACTACCTAGCCAAGCTCGGTGATTCGGAGATAATGGTGCAGCAAGATGCTGCATAAGGGTAAAACGGTCATTTGTAACTCATATGGGGTTATTTAGCCCCGTGCTAAAACTTAAGGGAAAAATATTCATTTTCTCCCTCGTGCGGCCGTATAATGCCTGAAATGAATCATAGGGGCAAAACTGTCATTAGTGACTTGTGCTCCAAGTTTCGTGGCTTGCCCCACCACTACCTAGCCATGCTCGGTGACTCGGACATCATGGTGCACCGAAGTGTTGCATAGAGGAAAAATGGTCATTTGTGACTCGTATGGGCTTATTAAGCCTCGGGGTACAACTTAGGGATAAAATGGCCATTTTCTCACTTGTGCAGCCATATAAGGAGCGAAATGAAACGTGGGCACAAAACGGTCATTAGTGACTTATGCTCCAAGTATCGTGGCTTGCCGCACCATTACCTAGCCAAGCTCGGTGACTCGGACATAATGGTGCTCCAAAGTGCTGCATCGGGGCAAAACAGTTATTTGTGACTCTTATGGGCTTATTAAGCCCCGGGGCTCAACATAGGGGCAAAATGGTCATTTTCTCTCTCGTTCGGCCATATAATGCCCAAAATGAATCATTGGGGCAAATGATTCATTAGTGACTTATGTTGCAAGCATCGTGGCTGGTTGCACCACTACCTAGCCAGGCTTGGTGATTCAAAGATAATGGTGCAGCGAGGTGCCGCATAGGGGCAAAATGGTCATTTGTGACTTGTATGGGCTTATTAAGCCCCGAGGTACAACATAGGGGCAAAATTGTCATTTTCTCACTCATGTGGCCATATAATGATCGAAATGAATCATAGGGGCAAAACGGTCATTAGTCAGTTTTGCTCCAAGTATTGTGACTTGCCACACCACTATCTAGCCAGGCTCAGTGACTCAAACATAATGGTGAAGAGAGCTGCCGCATAGGGGCAAAACATTCATTTGTGACTCATATGGGCTTATTAAGCCCCGAGGTACAACTTCTGGGTAAAATGGTCATTTTCTCACTTGTGTGGCCATATAATGCTCGAAAGGAATCAATGGGGCAAAATGCTCAGTAGTGATTTGTGCTCCAAGTTTCATGGCTTGCAGCACCATTACCTAGCCATGCTCAATGACTCAGACATAATCGTGTACCGAAGTGCCGCATAGGGGCAAAAGGGTCATTTCTGACCCTTATTTGCTTATTAAGCACCAGGGTACAACTTAGGGTAACATGGCCATTTTCTCACTTGTACGGCGTATAATGTACGAAATGAAACATAGGGGCAAAAACGGTCATTAGTGACTTGTGCTCCAAGTTTCTTGGCTTGCCACACCATTACCTAGCCATGCTCAGTGACTCGGACATAATGGTGCTCCGAAGTGCAACATAGGGACAAAACAGTTAATTGTGACTCTTATGGGCTTATTAAGCCTCAGGGTACAACATAGGGGCAAAATGGTCATTTTATCCCTCGTGTGGCCATATAATTCCCAAAATGAATGAAAAGGGCAAAACAGTCATTAGTGACTTGTGCTACAAGCATCGTGGCTTGCCGCGCCACTACCTAACCAGGCTCGGTGATTCAAAGATATTGGTTCAATGAGGTGCCACATGGGGGCAAAACGGTAATTGGTGACTCGTATGGGCTTATTTAGCCCCAAGGTAAAACTTAAGGGAAAATTGGTCATTTTCACACTCGGGCGCCCATATAATTCCCGAAATGAATCATAGGTGCAAAACGGTGATTAGTGACTTGTGCTCCAAGTTTTGTGGCTTGTCGCACCACTACCTAGCCATGCTCGGTGACTTGGACATAATAGTGCAATGAAGTGCCGCACAGGGTAAAAACGGTCATTTGTGACTCGTTTGGGCTTATTAAGCTCCGGGTACAACATAGGGGCAAAACGGTCATTTTCTCACTCATGTGGCCATATAATTCCCGGAATGAATCGTAGAGGCAAAACGGTCATTAGTCACTTGTGCTCCAAGTGTCGTGGATTGCCGCGCCACTATCTACCCGGGCTCAGTGACTCGGACATAATGGTGAAGCAAGTTGCCGCATAGGGGCAAAACATTCATTTGTGACTCGTATGGGCTTAATAAGCCCCAGGGCACAACTTAAGGGTAAAATTGTCATTTTCTCACTCGTGTGGCTATATAATGCTCGAAATGAATCAAAGGGGCAAAACGGTCATCAGTGACTTGTGCTCCATGTTTCACGGCTTGGCACACCATTACCTATACAGACTCGATGACTCAAACATAATTGTGCAGCGAGGTGCTACATAGGAGCAAAACGTTCATTTGTGACTCGTGGGCTTATTAAGCCATTGGGGTACAACATAGGGGAAAAATGATAATTTTCTCACTCATGCGGCCATGTAATGCCCGAAATGAATCGTAGGAGCAAAACGGTCATTAGTGACTTGTGCACCAAGTTTCGTGGCTTGCCACAACCTTACCTAGCCATGCTCGGTGACTCGGACATACTGGTGTACCGAAGAGACGCATAGGGGAAAAGCGGTCATTTGTGACTCGCATGGGCTTATTAAGCCCCAGGGTACAACATAGGGGCTAAATGGTCATTTTCTCACTCTTGCGGCCATATAATGCCCGAAATAAATCATAGCGGCAAAACGGTCATTAGTCGCTTATGCTCCTATCATCGTGGCTTGCCATAGCACAACTTATCAGGACTCGGTGACTCGGACATAATGGTGCAACAAGGTGCCATAGAGAGTCAAAACGGTCATTTGTGACTCGTGTGGGCTTATAAAGCCCTGGGGTACAACTTAAGGGAAAAATGGTCATTTTCACACTCATGAGGCCATATAATGCGAGAAATGAATCATGGGGGCAAAATGGTCATTTGTGACTCGAACGGGCTTATTAAGCCCCGAGGTACAACTTTATGGGTAAAATGGTCTTTTTCTAACTCGTGCAGCCATATAATGAGCGAAATGAGTCATAGGGGCCAAATGGTCATTAGTGACTTGTGCTCCAAGTTTCGTGGCTTGCAGCACCATTACATTGCCATGCTTGGTGACTCGTATATAATGGTGCACCAAAGTGCCCCATAGAGGCAAAACAATCATTTGTGACTTGTATGGGCTTATTAAGCCCTGCGGTACAACATAGGGGCTAGATGCCATTTGCTCACTCGTGCGGCCATATAATGCCTGAAATGAATAATAGCAGCAAAACGGAAATTAGTGACTTGTGCTCCAAGTATCGTGGCTTGCCGCACCATTACCTAACTTTGCTTGTTGACTCGGACATAATGGTTCCCCGAAGTGCCGCATAGGGGAAAAATGGTCATTTCTGACTTGTATGGGCTTATTAAGGCCTTTGGTACAACATAGGGGCAAAATTGTCATTTTCTCACTCATGGGGCCATATAATGCCCGAAATGAATCAGAGGGGCAAAGTGGTCGTTATTCACTTGTGCTCCAAGTATGGTGCATTGCCGCACCACAACCTTTTAGGACTCGGTGACTCGAACATAAGGGTGCAGCGAGGTGCCGTATAGGGTCAAAACGGTCATTTGTGACTCTTATGGGCCTATAAAGTCCCGGGGTACAACTTAAGGGTAAAATGGTCATTTTCACACTTGTGAGGCCATATAATGCAAGAAATGAATCATGGGGCTAAATGGTCATTTGTGTCTCGTATGGGCTTATTAAACCCCGGGGTACAACTTAGGGGCAACATGGTCATTTTCTCACTCGTGCGGCCATATAACGAGCGAAATGAATAACAAGGGCAAAACGGTCATTAGTGATATATGCACCAAGTTTCGTGAATTGCCGCACCATTACCTAGCCATGCTCGGTGACTCGGACATAATGGTGCACCGAAGTGCCGCATAGGGCAAAATGGTCACTTGTGACTTGTATCGCCTTATTAAGCCCCGAGGTACAACTTAGGGTTAAATGGTCATTTTCTCACTCGTACGACCATATAGTGCCTGAAATGAATCTTAGGGGCAAAACGGTCATTAGTGACTTGTGCTCCAAGTTTCATGGCTTGCCGCACCATTACCTAGCCTTTCTTGGTGATACGGACATAATTGTGCACTGAAGTGCAGCATAGGGGAAAAATGGTCATTTGTGACTCGTATGAGCTTATTAAGCCCCGGGGTACAACATATTGGCAAAATGGTCATTTTCTCACTCTTGCGGCCAAATAATGCCCGAAATAAACCATAGGGGCAATACAATCATTACTCACCTGTGCTCCAAGTATAGTGGCTGCCGCACCACTACCTAGCTAGGCTCAATGACTCGGACGTAATGGCGAAGCAAGGTGCCGCATAGGGGTATGGGATTATAAAGCCTCGGAGTACAACTTAAGGGAAAGATGGTTATTTTCACACTCGTGCAGCGATGTAATGCCCGAAATGAATCATATAGGCGAAACGGTCAGTAGTGACTTGTGCACCAAGATTCATGGCTTGCCGCGCCATTACCTAGCCATGCTTGGTGACTCAGACATAATGGTGCACCAAAGTGCCGCATAGTAGCAAAAGGGACTTTTGTGACTCGTATGGGCTTATAAAACCACCTCGGGGTACAACTTAAGGGGAAAATGGTCATTTTCACACTTGTGAGGCCATATAATGCAAGAAATGAATCATGGGGCAAAACGGAAATTTGTGTCTCGTATGGGCTTTTTAAGCCCCAGGGAACAACTTAGGGGCAAACTGGTCTTTTTCTCACTCGAAAGTTGTCGCAGGAAGAGAAATTCAAGAAACAAAACGACAATGTTCCTGAAGAAACTCTGAAAGAGAAATCGTATTGAATAATGTAAAAAAAAAACAACCAAGAAGCCTCTCCCAAAGAGAAGTCGTCCTTAAATAACAAAATACAAAACCTAAACCTATTCGGAATTCAAACCCTAGGCTTATTCGGAAAGGATTAACGAAATTACAAAAAGACCCCTAAAAACACCAAATTATGAAAACGCCCCTAAAAACACAAAATCACCCGATACTCCATCAAAACGACTCCGGATGGCCGAAAAAGGCCCTACTTCATAGCGTTGCTGTGATTATTGATCGTTGGGCCCTTCGGAGTCACCCAGCCAAATTTGAGCCCAATCAGAGCTTGGGCTACCTGCCTTGAGAATTATGCCCGGAAGCGTTGATCAGGTCTAATCAGTCCCATATTCCCTGCAGTCGCTTGGACCTACGCAGACCATTCGTCATGGGCTTGGTTGGTGTAATGGGCCCTTGTTCCCCTTGGTCTCCTTATCCAGCTCTAAGTCAGGCTCCCCCTCTTCCGACGAGTTTATCCTCAAACTCAGATTGTCTCCATGGAAATGAGACAAATGTTGCACATTGAAAACATTAGAAATACTAAGATCATCCGACAGCTCGAGCCTGTAAGCATTAGTTAACAACTTTTTAAAAATCTAGCAAGGGCCGATCTTCCGGTCTCTTAGCTTATGATACGTGCCCAACGGAAATTGTTCTTTGGTCAACTTCACCCACATGAGATCTCCAACCTCAAACTGCACATCCCTGCCCGTCTGATCCACATATTCTTTGTAACTGGCATAGGCGAGTTCCAAGTTGGACTTGACGGTCGCATGAACTTGTTGCCAATCAACTAGCCGCTCTTCAACTTTCTTGGAAGCAGTATTGGAATCTGTTATTGCAAGATCAATCGGGCTCCTTGGATTCTTGCCATACACAATATGAAAGGGGGAATACTGAGTAGACCGATTAGTCAAACAATTGAATTCGAACTCAATCTTGGGAAGAAGAGAATCCCAAGTACCAAATGTCTTGACCTGCGCCCGGAGCATATTCCCCAAAATGAGATTAACTACTTCAGTCTGCCCATCCGTCTGAGGATGATAGGGACTACTGAATTTCAATGTCGTCTCCAACTTCTTCCAAAGTTCTCACCAGAAATGGCTCATGAACTTAGTGTCCCTGTCAGACAAAATAGTCTTGGGTAAGCCAAACCGCCTGATTACCTCGCCAAAATATAAATTAGCTATCCTGCTAGCATCCATAGTCGATTTACATGCCATAAACACTGCCATTTTGCTGAAACAGTCAACCACAACTAATATACTGTCAAAATCCCGCTGTGTCCGCAACAATCCTAACATGAAGTCCATGGACACATCCATTCAAGGCTCGTCTGGAATCGGCAATGGAGTATGTAACCCTTGATTGCTGCTACTCCCTTTTGACACTTGGCAAATTCTGCATTTTTTTACAAAATTCTGGGCACTTTTGTCAATACCAGGCCAATAGAATCACTCCTTAATCAGGCCTGCTGTCTTATCCTTGCCGAAGTGGCCTCGAGCATGCAATTACTGGATAATTAAAAGACGTAATGATGTATCAAGAATGCACAAACAATTACCTCGGAAAAGATACCCATCGTGGAGCATGAAATCGCTCCTTAGCTGCTACTCCACATCTCGAACTACTCCCCCGAAGTCAGCATCACTCCACAAATCCTCATGCAAGCTTTCGAACCCCAAAGCGACAATCTTCATCATAGTAAGCAAGGAATGACGTCTACTCAAAGCATCCGCAACCTTATTCATAACTCCTGATTTGTGCTTGAGGGTAAAAGTGAATTCTTGCAGCATAGTTATCCACTTGGCATGTCGGTCGTGAAGTTTGTGCTGTCGCTGAAGAAACTTCAAAGCTTGATGGTGCGAATAGAGTACGAACTCCCTTTGAATGAGGTAACGTCGCCAGTGCTGAAGGGCTCGCACAATAGCATGGAACTCAATATCATAAACTGAATAATTCAGTTTAGCTCTGCCTAGTTTCTGGCCGAAAAATGCAACAGGCCTTCCTTCCTAGCTTAGGACAACTCCAATGCCATCCTTTGAAGAGTCACAATCTACCTCGAAGATCTTCTCAAAATTTGGTAATTCTAGCACAGGGGCACTGGTGAGTTTGTCTTTGATCACTTCGAATGCTCGTTGTGCTTCTTCCATCCATACAAACTCCTTCGCATTTTATAGATCCGTCAACGGGGCCATGAACACATTGAAATCCTTGATGACACGCCAGTAGAAACTAGCCAACCCATGAAAGGACCTAACCTCCGTAACACTTCGTGGTATAGGCCATTCCCGGACAGCCCACACTTTTGCTTCTTCAAGATGAATTCCCTTTGCCGAAACTACAAACCCCAGAAAGACTAGACTATCCGTAAACCAAACACACACTTCTCACGGTTGGCATACAAGCTATGCTCTCTTAATGTCGCCAGAATCAACCGCAAATGCTGCAAGTGTTCATCCTCCGTCCGACTATATACCAGTATGTCATCGAAATAAACCACGGCAAAACTATTCAAGAAAGGTCTCAATACCTGATTCATGACTCTCATGAATGTGCTTGGCGCGTTCGAGAGACCAAATGGCATAATGACCCATTCGAAAAGCCCATCTTTCGTTTTGAAGGCTGTCTTCCATCCATCTCTCCGGCTTGATCCGTATCTGATGGTAGCCATTCTTCAAATCAATTTTCGAAAAGACGGTCACCCCGCTAAGCTGATCCAACATATCATCAAGTCTTGGAATAGGGAATCGGTACTTGACCGTGATGCGGTTTATGGCCCAGCTGTCAATGCACATCCTCCAGCTACCGTCCTTCTTTGGCACCAATAAAGCGATTACCGCACAAAGACTGATGCTCTCTCGGATATGCCCCTTGTCAAGCAACTCAGTTACTTGGTGCCTCAATTTGTCTTGTTGCTGCGGAGAGAGTCTATAATGGGTCTTGTTCATGAGAATGGACCCCGGAACTAAATCAATTTGATGCTGTATATCATGCATAGGTGGTAGGCCTGGCGACAACTCTTCAAATTCTTTCAAAACTCGTCTCATCTCTTTCGGCACCACAATTTCCTCATTCTTTCTGTCAGTCGCCAACGTAGTCGACAATAACGCAAAACAGACCTCGGCTTCCCGAACCTCTTCTTCGAACTTCTTATGCGGCAAGTAGATGATGGTCTTCTTTCCCTCCGCAAAGCTATCTCGCATTGGTTGCAACACGACCCTCTTAGCTCCTCTGTTGACCATGTAGTAGTGAGTGAAACCATCGTACGAAACCTTGTTGTCATATTGCCAAGGCCGACCTAATAGCAAATGTGCGGCATCCATAGGCACCACATCACAGTAAGCAACACAGCTGTACTGTGGCCCAATCAAAAACTCCACTCTACATCGCTGATTTACTTGAACATCCGTCTCTTTATTCAACCATCCCAGCGTGTAAGGCTTGATGTGAGGTTCTGTTGGTAATTGAAGCTTTTGTACGGCTGCGAAATCACATTCTCACAGCTTCCTGTATCTATAATGACTCGACAGACCTTGCCATTAATGGTGCAGCGAGTGCTGAATATGTTCCGATGCTTCCAATCCTCATTGGTTTTAGATGCTACACAAATTCGCCGTAAAACTAGGTAGTCTCCTCAGACGTCTTCCGGTGCAACCACACACTCCTCGCCTTCTTCCAACTCATCAACAACGTCTTCTCCTACGAATTCCCCTTTTGCGACATCTTGGATCAACAATTGAGACTGAATCCTGGGGCTCTCGTGGGCATAATGTCCTTTCTGCTGACAACGATGACAAACGATATTCGCCTTATTAGATGATGGACGGTTTTGAACTTGCCCCGATCCCTGATTCGGTTGCACGGTTGTTTGCCCTTGTTGAGTGGATGGAATAAAAGCTCTGGACGGAGAAGGAGTGGCCGCCGTTATGTTTCGGGGAGGGCCAGAAAATCCTCTGCCGAATGTCGTACTTCTTCCACCAACCCTAACTAAGCTCCTTTCCACCACTTTAGCCTTCGTCTGTGCTTCGATGATGTTCCCAAAGGTGTGTACCTGCAGGGCATCCTGTATTGCTGGTCGAAGGCCATGCATGTAACGTGCCACGAGTTGCTCTTGGGTCTCATGAAGCTAGTTCCTTGCAACCATCCGATAGAATTCCAACGTGTATTCCTCTACACTACTTGCACCCTGCGTCAAACTCTGCAAATTCTGAAAAAGTGTCTGGCGATAATTGAAAGGTAAAAACTCACGGCGCATCTCCCTTTTCACTTCAAACCAATCATCCATGACTGGAAGTTTGTCCAAATAGCTCTGATCTGGAAGTTTGTCCAAATAGCGCTGATATCTAAAGGATTGCCACCACACTGCAGCCCTGTCCTTAAACCGAATTGCCACCAATGCTACCTTCTTGTTGGCCGGGACCTCTTTTAACATGAAGATTTCATCCACGGTACTCATCCAATCTAGAAATTCTTCTAGCGCTAGACATCCGGTAAATTTGGAAACTTCCAGCTTAAATTCGGTATCCCATCGTGGAACATACAGCTCGAGACCGAAAACCCTCAGTGGTGGATTTCCGTCCCTTGGGAAAACCCTAGGCGATTGTTCTCTCACTGGCAGTTCGAACTCCCCATCAACCTCGCCCTCTTGTTCCTCTTGCCTTCCGGCGGGTTCCTGTTGTGCAGGTCATTCGTTCAAAGCCAACTGCTGCATCATTCGGTTCAAAGTTTGCATCTGTTGATTCTGGATCTCCAAGATCTGCTGCATGGTTCGGTCAAGCTCTTCCTGTTGGGATTTATGCCCAAAAAGACTAACAAATTTCTGCAATTTTGTATTTAATAAAATTAAGGTATTGTTTGAATTTTTTCTGTGCATATATTTTTCATACAATAAGGTCCAACTTGATTTA
>JAOXNR010001059.1:0-10359 GCA_028571225.1 Parsonsia alboflavescens
TTATTAAAAAATATATAGAACTATATATATATATATATATATATACATATATATATATATATATGTGTGTGTGTGTGTGTAAAAATATAGATGTTTCTTACAAGTGATATTTGTTCCAGACTCATGCATGCACCTCTGAAAGCCTTAATAGGCTTTTGATTAACTTTATTTTGATGATAACAAGTTAGGACGAATGAGATTTAAAGTTTGATTTTCAGTAGGTGATTTGAATACATCAAAGTGTTTTTCAACAATTGATTTATAATACTTAATGAGGAAGCCTTTCAAGAGTTCAAGACTTTACAAAGTTGAAGGCTTCAAGATAGAATAACTAGTTTAGGAAGCTTGGTTGGGTAATTAGTTCTCTTTTTGTACCAAGCCTTTCTTATGTTGATGATTCTTATTTTTAAAATGGTTTTAATTATTTAAATTATCCAACTCATATTTTGATAAAAGATCTTTACTTCACTTTGAGTTTTAAAATGGTTTTTGATAAGTGGTTTTAAAATGAAAAGTATTTATAAATTATTTTATTTCATATGAATAGTCATTTTAGTGAGATTAAGTTTCAAAAGTTATTCAACATCAATTAATGATGTTGGAAAACTTTAGGACGCTCATGCCCAGGAAGGGACCTTCCAAATAGTTTGAATCAGGATCCAAAACCTTTCTAGAAAGTTTCTGGACAAGTTTAGGATGCAAAATTTCTAAGAATGGACCATCCATTTCTATTGGTTTCAGGATCCAAAACAGACAATTTATAGCCGTTACACACAATGGCTTTCACTCCTTTAAAAGGATTTCTCAGCACTTTTCACACCATTCTTGACACCAAAAGGCGTACACTTCAATATACATTTGCAAGAAAAGTTGAGCTACTTTGATTTTATCATCTCTTCACTTTTGTTCAAGAATCATCAAAAGGGAACTTGCTTGGGCTTCAGATTGTGCTCTCTCAGTCCCAAGGGAAGTGCTCTTTATACCCATTTCTACTCTTTCTTGATTTGTGGTTTTCAGGTTGTCTTTGTGACACAAAACCCTTGGAGAGGGTGATCCTAGTTTTTTTTGTGTTACACTGGGTCATTTTTTTGACATAAAATCCTTGGAAATGATTATCCTAGTTGGTATTAATTTAGGAACTTGGTTTTGTTACACTTAGGTGTATTGTTTATGGAATTCTATGGACTTTGGCGACAAGCCTAAGTTAGAAAACCTTAGATAGTGAATGTAAACTCACAAGGAATGTAAACTCACAAGGGTAAGTTGAACCATTATAAATTGTTGTGCTGATTATGTGTTGAGTTTCTTTGTTGTTTATCTCTCTTTCTTTGTTTAAACTTAAACTTATTGCCCTTGAAGTGTTTGACTAATGTTCTAAACTAACATAGTTTTCTAATTTCCAAAAGGAGATTTAACAAGTGCTCTGAAAAAGTTTTCTAAAAATCTAATTCACCCCCCTTCTTAAGTTTTTCAACCTCAAAAAAACAAAAAATAAATATAGATGAAATTATAAAATTTAACAAAAATACCAATTATTTAAAAATTAAATGAGCTAGCTCAAGCTTGAGAAAAGAAAATAAATTCATTTTCTTATCGAGTCGAGGCTTGGTTCACCAACAAGCGCATATATAAAATATAAAACTCCATTGAGTGTCAAACTTAGATTCATTATTGATGGGGCACAAAAGTGAACTCCGGATCACCCCAAAACCTTGATGAAGTCTACAACTGCAACATGAGAAGAAAGTAAAGATTGTCACCGGAATGGATTGCGCCTAGGGAAGAGCTCCGATGCCTAAGTCAGTATTCTTAGAGTAATTATGTGTAATCAATTCTCAAAAACACTGTCCTTGTCCATAAACTAATTATGATTTGATTATATAGAAAAGAAGTCAATTACCTCTTCGATCAGGGTTCTGCTTTTAAGTGACGGTAGGCAATTAGGATAGTTGTGAGATTGTATGGAATCAAACCGACTACTCCTAGAATCTTGAAGTTTCCCTTGGTTGGGATATCTTACCATTCACGTCTTTGTCGAGAGTTGCGAGCTTGCTAATTGACCTCTAGATCAACTTTGCGACCTGTCCGTGGATGTCGAGGGTCTCGGTTGTCTCTTCTGGGAAGTCGTCCCGAGTGATTGTAGGTTCATGGGAGATGTTAGGAGTCGTGCACAATTAGTCATGGCATGGAAGATGTATGAGATGAGTTGGGAGTTACCAGGTCGAGGGCAGTGGTCTGGTGGTACCTCTCTCGAGCTCATTTAGGAGGTCAGTGACCTTGGAGGTCGATGGTAGCAGGTCACTACCCACCTATAATTTTGACTTCATGAGTCTAACTTTCAAGTATTGAAGGTGTGGACCTTGGGCTCATTTGGGTTGACTTCTATTCGGGTTTATGTTGACTTGTTCGGGTCGTACCCGTTTCTCCTATCATTACCGCCACTTTAGGGCTAGCGAGCTCAGAGGTCGTGGTGTTTAAATTACCGTCTTGCCATTCTCGTCTCTAGTAGAGAGCTGCAAGCTTGCTAACAACTTTTCGGCCTGAAGCAGATTGTTAGGAGTTGCACACCAGGTCATAGGTCGTGGTCCAGTGAGATCTCTTCTATGCTCATGTTGGAGGTCGGTGGTAGGAGGTCCCCACCCACCTGTTCCTCGACACTTGCGAGTCTAACTTTCAAGTATTAAGAATTATCATTTCTAAGTCGTGACCCTTGAAGAGTCGAGCCTTTCTCTGCATTTGCTATTTTTGGAAGGAGGTGTGTCCTTTTAGTTTTAGAAAGCTGGCCGTCCGATTTAAATGTGGGAAGTCATCCCGTTGCAGTTTTGGGGGGAAACTGAACCGTTTCTAGTTTTGGAAGGTCGCCCTGCTTAACTGTGGAAAGTCGCTCAGCTTCAGTTTTTTTTTTTTCCCCTTCTTGGTTAACTGATCCATTTAGTTTCAGGTAATTGACCAGCTTCAGCTTTGGAAGGCCCGTTTCAGTAACCAAAAGGTTTCCTTATCCTATATAAATTAGAAGCCTTCAAATCTTGGGATTTACCTAAACCTTCTCACCGCTTTGCAAGAACTTTGAACTTACAGAACCTTCTTGCTTTAAATTTCTTTTCCTTCTTTCTGCTCGAGCATCTAGTAACTCAAGACAACTTCCTCTTTCACCTTCCAGGATTTTACCAAGTGAGTTTTCTATCTTTTCCTTTGAAAAAATTTCATCTTTTCAAGCATTTTCCAGTAAAATTGAGGTGTCTACTGTTTCAACTTTGACGTCTTCTCCGTCCAACACTCCTTCCCACCATTCTGGAGAAGCAATTCCCTCCCATTCTCTTGCTGATTTGGAGAATGAGGTTTTTTACACGCCCCTAGTTTTTGTCAAGGCCCTTCCTGTCAAGAGTAAGATTTACGAGCTCTCTGAGCTCGCGGTCTCTTCTATGGTTTCCTCTCTAGACTCTACTGATATTTTTGACATTAGTGGGGAAAGAGGATTAGAGAAAGGCAACATCGCCGCCGCTAACGAGGGCGATCGTCTCTTCAGCCAACGTCATGGGCATATTGTCCTCTACCAATCCAGCCTCAGGAGAGGCATTCTTCTACCTTTTCTTCATTTGCTGTTTCTCGACATCCCCCACTTTTGGGGTTTTCCCCTAGCTCAACTTGCCCGAAACTCCCTTCCAGCCGTGGTCGCTTTCATAGCAACCTGCCAGCAGTTTAGAATTCCAGTTTCTTTAGAGCTCTTCAAGAGCTTTTTCAAGCTAGGAGTTTCTTCAGCTACTAAGGGTGCCTACAAAGGTACCTTCAGTTTAATTCCGTCGTAAGCTTTTAGGTATCTGCCAGTTCTCCGTAGGGGAGTGGAAACCTTATTTCTTCTTTGCCAATCTTCTAAATCATCTACCCGGATTGGAACTTGAACTATTCATTCTTCAAGGAGCTCCTTGACTTAACCAATGACCAAATTGAGCATAGGGTTTTCTTAATTGAGCTGGCTAGGTCTAATAGAGTCAAGGTCGGGTGTACTACCCCAATCTGGCCTGAAACTTTCCTTCGCCCTTGACGCAAGGGGATGTGGCGGGTTGAGGATTAAGGAGTTTTGCAAGAAATCTAATAACATGAACTAAATAAAAAAATCTCAACTTTTATTTGGATGAACAGTAAATGCGACGAACAATAACCGATGAACAATATGATGAATAGTGAATGGTGAACAGTACAACGGAACAATAATCGGTGAATAGTATGACGATAATAATTTCGGAAAACTCAAACTTTAGATAATCTGTCAAAATTTGAGACTTTTCATCAATCTAACTTCTGAACTTGTCAATGGTCAAGACTTCCAAAATAGAATTCTTCTCCTATAATCAAACTTCAATATAAAGTAGTTAAAGGACGACGAAAGAAAAAAAAAACAACAAAAAAAAACCTTGAGTTCACAAGGAAAGAGAGAAATAACTCTGAAAAATTATTGATAGTAGATTCCTTAGCTCTTAGGCATTCATCCTTATTTATAATAGTAGAAGTTTTGTGTTCCTTGTCATACAAGGAATTAAAAACCAAGTAAACTACTAAAGCTAAGTTTATGTTCCTAATCAAACTAGGAAATAAAAATTCTGGAAGAAAACAATAATAAAAAAAAAAAAACAAGTTTCTAAATGAAAATCTATCTAATTAGAAAAGATAAAAATTATTAAACAATCTTGATCTTGCTCATCTACTTGCTTCGCGTCAGACTCCCCACTTGAAGAGATCATGTCCTCAAGCTCGCGTGTCTTCATGGAAGTGAGAAAGATGTTGTACATTGAACACATTGGAGACTGTAACTATCTAGTAGATAGAGCTTGTAAGCATTGTGTCCCAACTTCTCCAGGATCTGACAAGGACCAAATTTCCTATCCCTGTTCTCGTGGTAGTCACCCGTAGGAAATTGATCCTTGGTAAGTGAAACACAATTAAAATCACCAACATCAAACGGAACATTGCGTCGAGTTTGGTCGACATGTTTCTTGTATGCCACATACAATCCTTCCAAGTTATTCTGAAGAGATGTACCCATAAGATATTGTCTACAATAAGTTGACAATGTAGTTGCAGCCCAAGCAACTTGTGTCCTCTAGGATTTGTTGTTATGAGCTTCATACAACATGATCTCTTGCATCATATGAAGACTTTCAGGGGCACATATACATTGTCCAAGAATTTTCACTTTTTCAGAATTCACTAGAGGAATGAGACACTTTGTCCATTCCATTGGAAGACAATCATTCTCTATCACCACAGTACTAAGTTCTAGGTTCTCAACACTTTCTTTTCTGGGCATATTTCGTTTAGCATTTGCAGCCACCTGTTGAAGTCTTACCAGCTCAAAAAAGGACATTGGCCTAACCTGTAAGGGTTGAGTACAAATTACTTCCTCAACTTCCTTTTTCACAATAGCTTTATCATCATCTTCCCTTTTAGGCATAATGAAAATTTTCTGCACCTCTGCTTTCACTAGGGCTTTACTCTCAACCTCCACATTATGTTCCTTTTTCACTGCATCAAGAACCGATTTTCCTTCTTCTGGCTTTCTTTCTTTCTTAAGATGATGACTGTTTTAAGGTAATTGAAACCGCTCTTCAAAAATCATGTTCCTTTTTCTTGGAAGTCTTTCGGCGGATTCTGGTCGAATTGGTGGTTAATGGATTGCCAACTATTGCACCATCTGCTTCAAATTTTCCATCCATTTGTCAAGGTTCTCGCGTTCCAACTGCATCTGCTTGTGCCTGCTCTCTCGTTCAAACTGCATATCGCACTGATATTCGTCGGTGTCATGACGCATGGATCTCTACTCTGATACCAATTGATGTTGGTGGACTTGGCCGGGTTGAGGATTAAGGAATTCTGTAAGAAATCTAATAACAGGAACTCAAAAAAATCACAACTTTTATTCGGATGAACAATAAATGCGATGAATAGTAACCAATGAATAGTGACCGAACTGATGAATAGTGAATAGTAAACCGATGAACAATATGACGGAACAGTAATCAGTGAACAGTATGACGACAACAATTTCAAAAAACTCGAACTTTAGATAATTTGTCAAAAGTTGAGGCTTTTTGTCAATGTAACTTCTGAACTTGTCAGATGTCAAGACTATGAAAAGAATTCTTCTCCTAAAATCAAACTTCAATCTAAAGTTGTTAAAGGATGAAGAAAAAAAGAAAAAAAAAACCTTGAGTTCACAAGGAAAGAGAGAAAAAACTCTGAAATATTATTGATGGGAGATTCCCTAGCTCTTAGGCATTCATCCTTATTTATAATAGTAGAAGTTTTGTGTTCCTAGTCAGACTAAGAAATAAAAACCAAGAAAACTACTAAAGCTAAGTTCTGTATTCCTAATCAAACTAGGAAATAAAAATTCAGGAAGAAAACAATAAAAACATAAGACAAGTTTCTAAATAAAATTCTATCTAATTAGAAAAAAAACTTATTAAACAATCTTGATCTTGCTCATCTACTTGCTTTGCGTCAGTCTTGCCGGGCTAGGGAGCCCAGCGTAGCTCGACCTCCCATCAGTCAAGGGAGATTTGGGGATATCCCCTTCCGGTAGGGACCTTTTCTGTTTCTAATTCATTTTTGCCTTTATCTGCTTGTGATTTTATACTTGACAGTTCTTCTTTTTCTCTTTCTTGGCAGAAATGAGGGCCACATCTTGGATCTTTAAGTCAGCAAGTTCTCAAACTTCTTTTGGTGGAGCTCGGGGCACTGCTGGTGCCTCTTCTGCTGCAGCTATTGTTGCCAAAATTCTTGTTCCCCAGGGCAGGGGGAAACAGGTTGTGGCCGAGAGGACTTAGGGTGCTTTTAAACAGAGCTCGACGGCCGCTGCGATGAAGAATTCGAATCTGCCCATCAGGATTTCATTCTTCTCCTCTTCAAATTCTTGCCAACCTGCAAAGAAGGTTCCTTAGAGCTCTTCTGGGAATCGGAAGGCCCTAATGACCTTGGCACCCAATCCAACATTTCGGGGTTACGCCATCGAGGAGGTCAATGCTACTCTGATGAGGTTGGGGAATGATGCCCTGGCCACTCTCACTACTAAAGATATTGCGAGATGAGTCCCTGATCTTGCCATGGAGTCGTTTGATTCAATACTTCAATGGCCCCACTCTCAGTCCTTGATGATGGAATGCATTGCTTTTGTTGATCGGGAAATCTGCCGGCAAGTGACCGACAAGGAGCTTGACAAGTTCAGTGCCTCCCTTCAGACTATAGTAAGCTCCTGCGACCTTTCATGAATTTGTAATTGGCCTTATGTTATTCTGATTTTGATACTAACATCTTTTCCCTCTTGTTTGCAGGGTCATATCTTCCTCGACGAGAGCTTGAGAAGGTAAAAAAGGATCAAGAATTTGCCTCCTTGATCGTCGAGCTCCAGGATGCCAAGGCTAGCTTGGAAAAGGAAAATGTTGAGCTTGCGGCTTCTGCTAAGGAGGCCAACGCCTCTACTGACAAAGTAGCCAGGCTTCTCTCCTTGGTCAGAAAGGAAATTGATGATACCAAAGCTCGTAGCCAAGTAATGGTGGCAGCTCTGGAGGAAGCTGAAAAGAAGAAGGAGGAGCTGATCGACTTTGGTGTCAAGCAAGGGGAGCGACTTTAGGAGCTTGAGGCCAAGATGGAAGGATTCCAAGGCCTTTGTGATGAAAATGGCAACCTCAGCATAGAGAAGCTCGAAGAGACCCCAGCCTTCCAGAAGTATGTGGAGACTCTGATGCGACCCCGAATGATGATGTTATACATAGAAGTAGTGGAGAAACCCAAAGCGTTCTACCCCGAGTGTGACGCCTAACTTTACCATCCAGAGCTGGTTACTCATCTTCCTGGGGAGAAAAATAACTTGAATCAAGCTTCTAAAGAGGAGGTCGAGACTGCCAAGGTCCTAGCTCAAGTTGGTCAAACTGATAAGGGCCCTTCGGGGAGGGGAAAAGAGCTCATGGAGGCACCCCCGAAGGTCGAGGTCATAAAGAGAGAGGTCTTGGATGTCGTCCCTCAGGCCATGATATCTTTTCAAGGTATACCCATGTTTTGTAGTGTAGATACGTTTCGAGAAATTTATCCTCGCCTTGTGCGTACTTATTTTGGAGGAGGTACTTGACCTTTTCCAGGTAACCTGTCCATCTCTTTTGTAGCCTTTATTTGACCACATTGTCTTCTACTTTGCAATGCCTTCTAGTGCTGTCGAGGCAGAAACAACTGTTGAAGAGGAGGTTACCCCGAGCAATTCTAACCTAATTGACATCCCAGCAGACGAGGATGATGAAGATGATGTTCCTCTGGCCTACCGTCTGCCGAGGAAGTAATTGAAGACTTCATGAGGTGGCAAGGGAGAAGATTTTTGTAACAAAATAGGACTTTTTCATATTTTCTCTTCTGATGTTTTGAATATTCAACCCTTTTCATTTCTACACTTGTACTGAACATCTTCGTGTGAGGTCTGTTTATGGCCTCCTTGCTTTTTATACATCAATTTGAATTTCTTTGCTAAGTATTCTATCTTTGTTTTGACATTTTGAACTTGAGGCAAAAAAATGCAAAGTGAAATCTTGATGAGCTTCAAAAGGAAAAACTTATCTTTCATTCATTTCTTGCTCAAACTAAGCCTAGGGGATGGGGTCTCATTGCATTTGAGTGAGGCGCTTTAGGATATTGTCTAGCTAAATTAATGAGTCTGCGAGGTCTACAATGTCTAAGTAGCTTTAGGCATAGAATTTCTTTAGATGACAAATGTTCCAAGTTCTCATGAGTTGTCTTCCAGCAAGATCAACAAGCTTATAGCTCCCTCCTTTGTGAACTTCTTGGATTATATAAGGTCCTTCCTAGTTTTCTTGTAGCTTGGTCAGTTGTCCTTGTTTTCCCACATCTGACCTCTTTCGGACCATCTCTCCAATAGTGAAATGCCTTGTTTTCACTCTTTTGTTGAAAAAAATTTGTGACTTGCCTTTTGTAGATTCTATCAGCTTCCATTGCTTTGTTTCTAACCTCTTCAAGGAGGTCGAGGTCTACCCTTCTCTCCCTCTCGTTCAACACTAAATTGCATTTAGTCAGTCCTAGGGACTTCATTTTGACTTTGACGAGCATCACTACCTCTGCACCAATGCATAAGTTCAATGGTGTTTCTCCAGTAGCCTTTCTAGGTGTTGTTCTTTACACCCAAATATCAAAAGGTACTGATGCATTGATGGATTGATACCTTGCTGGCGGCACATGTGACTTTTTCCCATGCAATTGATAGCTCGTGCATTTCTGTATGGTCTTCTCAATGTCTGAAACCATTAAAAGCTAATAATAACCTATTCCTAGTATTTTCTTGGCAATGGTCTTTGCTCCTACTTGTGATCCAGATATTCCCTGTGTACCTCTTCAATGACGTACTGGCTAGGTATATCACCTCCTGTATACCTTGTCATCTCCTGTTAGGACATAGCGAGGTGACCATTTTTGCACTTGGTGAGCCTCTTTAGGGTCTTGTGGGAGGTCGCCATCCTTAAGGAATTTGTAGATTGAGTATCTCCAGTTTGCGTGATCCTTTATAACCAAGCTCTCGTCTTGGTTTGTGCTCGGAGAGTATAATTGTTCCACCAATAACTCTGCATTAGTCCTAGCTATCTCTCAGTAGACTTTAGATAGTACATCTGCCTCTCTATTTTGCTCTCTGGGTATTTCCTCGATGAGGAAATGCTCAAGTTTAGATGTGATATCCCTTACTCTTTTGAGATATTTGTTCATGTTGTCTTCTCTAGCTTCATATTCTCCAGCGACTTGGTTGGCTATGACCTGTGAATCAGTTTTAACGTGTAATTTCTACACTTTGAGAGCTCTTATAAGTCTCAGGCCCGTTAAGAGAGCTTCATATTCAGATTCGTTATTCGTTGGGAAGTTGTACTTCATAGAGTAAGGGATTCTCACTCCCTTAGGGCTGATCAATACTATTCCCACACCTGAATTTCCATTTTCTGTGGAACCATTTGTATACATTGTCCAAACGTTACTTTCACTGGTGTTTGTGAGCTCCAGTGGAGCCTTTGTGCATTCTTCTACAAAGTCTGAGAGAGCTTGATTTGTGATTGCTTTCTTTTTCTCAAATTTAATTTGATATTCCGAGAGCTCGAGAGTCCACTTCATTGTCCTACCCGATAGCTCGAGTTTTAGTAGAGCTTGCTTTTGCAGTAAATTGGTTAATACTCTTATCGAGTACTCTTCAAAATATGGCTTTAGTTTCCTCGAGGTAATAATACTGAGGTACAAGAATTTTTCGAGGTCCGAATATCTAACTTCAGGACCTTTAAGCAATCGGCTTACATAATAAATGGGGAACTGTAAACCCGACCTTTC
>JAOXNR010001060.1:0-10358 GCA_028571225.1 Parsonsia alboflavescens
ATTTTGTGTGTTGTTTAACTTCGATTTTGTAGTTTGTTGAAAGCATGGATTAACTGTATTGTATTGTGCATGGCTTGTGTTCTTGGTATGTGAGCATTTGGACAGGTGGTATGATTATATCATTTTCTCTTGCATAGGAGCACGTTTTCCTTTGACGGTATTGCTCGTTCCGAGAGATAAAGCGAGCCTCTTGTGGTCTTCCAACAGACCTTCTGCTAGTAGGAGCATTGACGACCACATCATCCATACCAGTTATTGAATTCAAAGACGAACACAAGGGCACAAGCTGTATCGAAGGTGCAAATGCTATCCTCAGCTTTTCCATGTCAAATGAATGACCACGACATAGAGTGTAATAATGAGTCATAGTTTCAATATAAAAAAGAATTAAGGTAAATGAGTTGTGGAAATATCTAATTACATGCTAATAGAATAAAAAAAATCGAAGAATTGGATCTCTCATGGACCACACTTGGTCTCGAATCTTGAATGGAAAACACTTGAGTCTTGAATAGATGACATGGATCTCGAATGGAAGAATTGTGTATCGAATGGACCACACTTGGTCTCCAATCTCGAATGGACCATACTTGGGTCTCAAATGGAAGGGATGGGTCTCAAATGGAGTTCATGTATCTCGAATGGACCACAATTGGTCTCGAATCTCGAATGGACAACTCTAGGGTCTCGAATCTCGAATTGACAACTCTAGGGTCTCGAATCTCGAATTTACAACTCTAGGGTCTTGAATGTGGATTCTCTTATCTCGAATCTCGAATGGACCACAATTGATCTCGAATCTTGAATGGACCACAATTGATCTCGAATCTCGAATGGACCACAATTGGTCTCGTATCTCAAATGGACAACTCTAGGGTCTCGAATCTCTAATGGACAACTCTAGGGTCTCGAATCTTGTTTCTATAATAGACCCTTTTCTCTTGATCGAACAACTAATGTCTCGAATGGAACTTCTAAATTTAGTGGATAAGTCAGGAAATAGACCAACTATTTACTTGGCAACAGCAATGGCATGTTTGCAAGGTATCTCTTCCACTTCCCATCTCCGACATCCACAGGTCTTCTGGAGGATATCCACTAGAACATTTG
This sequence comes from Parsonsia alboflavescens, assembly GCA_028571225.1. Lineage (NCBI taxonomy): Eukaryota > Viridiplantae > Streptophyta > Magnoliopsida > Gentianales > Apocynaceae > Parsonsia > Parsonsia alboflavescens. The sequence goes on from JAOXNR010001060.1 coordinate 1,111, forward strand.
GTTCCTTTGGTAGATTTCTTACAACATATTCCTCTCTATCCCGAATGGATGTAGTTCGTAGCCTGTCAAGGTCGACTTTCACAGCTTCTTCCTCAATTCTTTCCATCGTTCGCTTGGTGATAATATTTGGTATTGTAGCTGCTACTTCCCTACGTTTGTTGAACCAAGCTTGACACAAACTCCTAAAACACTCTTGTGTAGATGTAATGGGCAATTTCTGAGCTTTCTTGATCACGTGGTTGAAGGATTCCACGATATTACTCGTCATTTGGTCATAGCGATTGTTTGGAAAATATGCCCGTGACCAACCGGGCATCCTATCTCGACATCCAACCAACGATGAACTTCAGGGGGCATCTCTTTAATGTCTCCAAAATAGAGGTCACATGTTTGCTTGTCATATGCATATGTTGCATTTTTAAAACGAAGTGCAACCTGAGGAGTTTTGCACTTTATCTTTAAGTTTTCCTTCAGATATCGATAGTAGAAGGCATGTGAAACCTCGGGATATACTGTCCCAACTGCACGTAGTATGCCTTTGTGCCGATCAGATACAATAACCAAATTATCTCGCAATCCATATGCAGTCCTGAATCTTCTCAAGAACTACTCCTATGAATCGTTGCCCTCCTCCTCGCCAAACCTAAAAGCAACGGGAAAAGTTTGCCCATCTCCATTTGCACAGACAGTTGCATAAATTTTTCCCTCACACACACCTTTCAAGTGTTTTGCATCTATGACAATTGCGGGCTTCTTGTACTTGAAACCCTCAATTGAAGGACCAAGAGCAATGAATGAGCTCAAAAACTGCTCATCTCGCATACGTATATTGGTCACCATCCCCGGTATTACACGCTTTAACATGTGGAGGTTTGAAGGTAGCTGTCTGTATGAGTTTTCTGGAGTTCCATAGGTTATGTCTTTAGCACGCTGTAAAGATCGCCAGGCTTTGGTGTATCTAAGCTTCACACCATAATTCTTCCGCGTGTCTTGAATCACATATTTGGGAGTGTGATTCGCATCGGCAAATTTGGCAACATACATACGACCAATCGTTGTTGAACTTACACTCTTGTGTTGGCTTTGCTGTGTGAATAACCAAAATCTGGCATCTAGCACTATAATTTGCACGTATCACGAAAGTACAATCTTTTCGGTTCTTATATCGTGCCTCAAATCTTCCCCTATCCGAACGTGCCAAGTGATATGGAAATCGGTTATTAAGTGAATATTCACTGACCATCGCTACCAGTTCATCCTTATTATTAAAGATTGCATCCTTTCCTATAAAACCCACCGGTGGAACAGTATCATCTTCCATAAAATGGACCTCTTTGTAGTCATTCCAGACCATGTTTGCAGAGTGAATAGAAGGGTCTGGTATAAATTGTTCAAATGGAATCACCTGAATCATCCCATCGTAGAAGTTGTCATCATTGTCATTGTTGTCACCATTGTCATCATCATCAGCCTCAACATTGTGAATATATTCTTCATCGAACTCATAATTATCATCAGTGCAAATATATTCGGATGTCCCCGCTTCATCATTTGCATCAATAAATCCTGCCCTTTCATGATCATTTGGACCAGATCGACAATTACCGCCTATATCACCACTGATGCCACAAACGTAAGTCCTTTGAATTTTGTTCACGATGAAGACATTAGGATCCCCTTCCCCCTTCAAATACATGATGCCATACATGTCTTCAATCTCTATTAGTTCCATACTTCCATCACAAAATTGAGAAGCAATTGACATTTGTATGTCAAATTGGTTTAAGTCAATTTTCATCAAGTTTGCCATGGTTCTCCTCAAATCATCATAGTTCACATTGGAGGGTACGACTAGTGCACACACCCTTCCAGCTAGAGAACCCTTGTGAATAGCAATCCTCATCCAATCCATTTCTACATCGTGTCTCGAAATCAACTATGTGTGTCTCGAAATCCTTTATTTGTGTCTCGAAACCCAATATTTATGTCTCAAAATCCCTTGTCTTGAAATTCAGATATGTGTCTGGAAATCTCTATGTGTGTATAGAAATCCTCTGTCTCGAAATCCTCTATCTCAAATCCCCTATGTGTGTCTCCAACGTCCCCTCTCTTGTCCCGAAAGCCTCATCTCTTTTCTAGAATTCAACTATTTCTTGTCTCGAAATCACTTAAATGGGTAATATACCTGTCTCGTGTCTCGAAAGCCTCCTCCTAGATCTCGAAATCTCCTCACTTCGACGGAAATCTCTGCAATCCCACCTTCCTTCCTTCCTCCTCCCCAGATAAACAACACAGAACGAACAAACTCAGGCTTCAAAACCCTAAAGAAAAAAAATAACAAAGAAACAAACCGAACAATGTACCTTCGAACACTCCCTACCTTCGAAGATAAAAATCAACAATTGAGCACAATTAAAATCTGGTATTTTTCTTTCTCTCCTATAAGAGAATGGTTCTTTGAGCAATTTTCTTAGCTGTGGTTCAAAGCTTCTGATCAAATGAACAATGTTAGTTGTAGTTTCTTCAATTCATTTTACAGGTAGTTGGGTTCGGTTGGGTGTATCGATTGCTGAGGGGTTAGATAGAAAATGCATGTTGAATGAGAATAAATATTATTTTTATATATATATATATATATATATATATATATATATATATATTTAAAAGTCAAAAGAGGGTATAGAATGAAAAGTTAGTTTTAGATATGAGTAATTATGAAATATTGTAAAGATTTTGGGTAAATAAGAAATTAATTTTTCAATTTGGGTAAAATAAAAACGTCCCAATGTAAGCTGGAGCCGGTGATCAAACCCGGGTCAATGTCGATGAACATCGAAAGCAGAATCAATTCACTGGTGTTTTCAATTCTACTCAATTTGAGTAGAAAGATTTCTATTTTACCCAAATCTGTACAACATTCCAATATAAGATGACTTGCTTGCAAGGGTAACAGATCACAAAGGACTTTATCTTCAAATTTTCCAATTGAGTTACCTGCTTGTTTACTCTTACTTCGTCACAGTCATTAAGTCATTGCTTCTTGTATTGTTTTGGATGAGTTATGTATGAAAGTTTCAATTTATCAACCATGTACTTACTTGCCACATTCACACAACTCCCATTATCAATGATTACTCAACAAAGCCTCCGAAACACCTTGCATCTAGCACGAAACAAATTTTCTCTTTGTAGAGATTCTTCATTATCTTCCTTGACCTGCAAGCTGAGAGCTCTGCTTACAGCAAGAGCTAATTGCTCATCACCTTTTTCTTCTTTCTCATGCTCATGCTCAACCTCCTCTTCTTCCACAACATTGGGCTCTTCCCCCTTTCCATCCTAACAATAGAGCTCTACATCTATTATCACCAATGCTTTTTCGTTTGGACATTCACCCACCATATGTCCTATGTCGTAACATTTAAAATATTGGTGGATTCTTCACTTCAATTCCCTTGGACTTCTCCAGAAAAGGTGGCTTGGTACCACTTTTTCCTCCCTTTGGCCAAGAAGATTTTACCTATGAAGAAGATCCTCAAAAATTAGAAAAAATTCCTTAGTACCCAAAACTTACTCTCTACCTCTTCAATTGTTTCTCCACTTTGATAGCCAAATGATGTAATTCTTCAAGATTAGCATATTGTTGCAACTCTACCCTTGTCACCAATTTCTCTATTCAATCCATGCAAAATTCTAGACATGGTTGCTTCCGCATTCTCTCGGATTTTGGCTCTAATCATGGTCAACTCCATCTCCTCGAAGTATTCATCCACGGACTTGCTTCCTTGGCTTGGAGTTTTCTTTTCTGGTATTATTAACTGTAATAATAAGGAGGGATTAGTCATGCCCTCATGATTGGTTTCAATTCCTCCCAAGAATCAATCTAAGGAAAACCACATCGAGTTCGATTGGCTTCCAATTGATTCCACCAAGCTAAAGGATAATTTCGAAATTCCAAAGTTGCCAATGTATCTATACAATGCATATAATTGCTCCACCCTACTTTCCCATTCAATGTATACATCAGGATCTGGCTTACTTAGAAAGTCAGGGATTTACAACTTGTTATTTTAAGATATATGTCAACCTCTTCATTTCTTCATTCTTCCTCTTAATCAATATACATTCCTTTTTTAGCTTGGTATATTTGTTAGCCACCTTGATTTGGCCTCCTATTGACCTCTTGGTACTCCTCCAATTGTCCAATCTGTCCATTCATTGATTGGATTGTTGTATCTATGATTGCTAGGCTCCATATTATGTCTTGCAACAATTCCGTTGTATCTACTTTGGTTCTACTTCCTTCAGGTTTAAACGTCCTGTTTAGACATTTTAACAAATTCTTGCACAAAACAATGTTAGATAAAAACAATTTCTTTACAGCACTCCCTTATGTGTATCTCTCAAAAATTTCACCTCGTGTATCACATAATGATGGCTTTTTTCTCACTCTTATGAGTTCACCCTTTTTACCTTTTTCTCTTCGCTCTTTGTTCTTATTTTTCTTAAGAGAACTTCAATCAACCAATCAACAAAGATCGTTAGTAGCAATCAATCAATTGAATCAATTAATCCACACAAGATAGACAACAATCAAAGAAATCAAAAATTGAGTCGATATGCAAGAATATAGCTTTAGATATCAAAAGATTTGAAAGAAGCTATCTTTTTTTGTGATAGAATTGATTTTTTTAGAACCCAAATTTGAATAGGCAATAAACAAGCACAAATTTCTCACAAGATATCCACTTTAACAATTTGCATTTTTTGATGAACTTTCAATTTTGAATTTTCTTAAGCCCCCCCCCCCCCTCCCCCCTCCCTTTTTTTTTTGGTCATAAATAACAACAAAGGTGAGAGCTTTTGCCTAGGCAATGCTTTTAGGGTTTAAGAAACCAAAACAATAATTCAAGAAACCACAATAACAATAGAAGATAGAAACGTTTTGGCCAAGAAACCATGAATGATGAAGAGATTGAATACTTTAAAAACAAGAATCAAAGAAGAATAATAAAAAAAGAAAAGACATAAGGTTTTTTTTATCGAAAGAATAACAAGAAACAAAGAACACAAAGGATAGTAAACCTATAATAAACCTTGAGCTCTAATATCAAAAATGATGCGAGTGTAGCTCTTGATTAGTTAGACCTGACACGAGTATGAAACTTTGCCTCATACGATTATTAGGTTTTGTTGCTTAAACGTATATTGACCTGATGCTATTTTTCAAGGGTTAACCAATATCTCCAAAAGGATGATGCCACAAACATTCCAAGCTAAATTGTTTGATAAGTCAAGAGTTCAATGAAGAACTAATGAAGATAGAGAATGCTCTCAAATCTCAAATTATATTGAATAAAACAGAATGTTGAAAATAATACATAAAATCCCTATTTATATCTTTTACCAATACCAAATTGAATTGAACTGTGATTAAATTATTTAACTAAAATAATTTAAACTAGTCATTTTAGACATAAAGTAGTTATATTTTTCTAAATTTTAGAGAAAAGACAAACAATTGACTTATATTTTAGAATAAAAAGAGTAGATTAGGACTCTCTCTACAACAATTTTACTTCGACCAAACTTTTTCATCACATCATCATGGCGCCACCACCATTAGTGGATGTTCTGTTGGAGGACCACCCTAATCCCTAGGTGAAGAAGTCATTCTCTTCACTTTTCAAAGATCAACAAACACTACACCACTTCCATTGAAGAAGAAGCAACAACGCAAAGGAGAGCCGACCTTTTTCTTCTCCAAAGAAGAAATCAAGCAGCTTTTGTAGCTCTGGTGGGCAAATCCTCACATGGAAAATCGAAATTGGACAGAATTTGGAAAGATTATTCGTCAATTTGTTTAAAAGGACATTTCTCAATTGGCTTGATGGATAGCAAACACATAATGATTCTTCATTCTTGTCACCCTCGAAGAAGATTATTGCCACTTATGGATGAACGGTATATGGAGCTTAAATGGAATTCCGCTTCTTTTTGTCAAATGGACTCCCTATTTTCTTGTGAATTCAGAACCCTCGATTGTTCCAGTGTGGATTAATTTCCCAGATTTGCCTCTACATATGTACCTAAAAGAGATTCTCTACTCCTTTGTTTTTACAATTTGGAAACCATTAAAGGTGGATGCCCCAACTGCTAATATCATTTTCCGTAGTGTTGCTAGGGTATATGCAGGAATAGACCCGATGAAGACTCAACCACAGAGAATTTTGGTAGGTCAAGAAGATGATGGTTTAAAGCAAACCATAAGGATTGAAGATGCCCCAAAGTACAGCTCTGATTTTTGGAAGATTGGACATGTTATTGGAGATTGTAGAATAAAGAACCCAGCTTTGAAATCTAAGGAGGAATTGTCAAACAAATTTTCAAAAGAAAAGCCTCACCCAATGGAAGCTAAAAAATCAGTTAATAATAAGCAGATTAACCCTCCGGTTCGGAAATTGGATATTTGGAAATTGAAAATTCCCACCAGTGCAAATAATTAGACCGGAATTGATGATGGAAAAGCCTTATTGAACAATTTTTGTACAATTCCGGAGGATTTGCTTTTCTTAAAATCTCCAAAGATACAAAAGAAGAGGTCGATGATCAACGATCCTCTAACTGCTTATCTCATTGATATTCAAATTACGCAGCCCTCAATTTTTGAATTAACGACCCAATTCAGTATGGTAAAGCAATCGGAAGAGACTTTGATTAATACAGATGCTTCGATTGATTTAACAGCAGTAGAATTACTGCAATTAGTTCTGGAATCATCTGATACGATTTTGCCCCTTCCGGCTATAGAACCTGAAATCGACCCGAATATATCCGAAATTGAGCCATCACATACAGTGATTTCAGAAATTCCTCAAAATTTGGTTTTGGTAGAGGAATTTGCAAATATGGATGAACGGAATCAATCTCAAGTTCAAGGAATTTCTTTGGAAGTTATTATGCCCTCAATTGATGAAACAACAATAGTTCAAAGTCAGAAACAGAGGAAGAAAAAAATTAATCCCCCTTCGATGATGTTTCCTCGGTTCCAGACCAAACAAAATGCCTCTTCCAGACATTCAATATGAAGAGCATCATTTGGTAATGATACTTCAATTATGCAATTGAAGCAATTAATACTTGATTATGAAGATATAATTGAGCTTTTTGTTGCTTCTGATTGAATTTCTAACTTTGCTTATAAACTTTATTTTCCCAATTTCTACAATAGTCAATCTGGAAAAAATTGGATTTTTTGGTCTGATGTATTGAACATGGAAGTGGTATTTGATCTCTCTCAAGTAATTACTTGCAGAAGTGATTCTTTGTTGGGTGAGGATTGTTTCTTTTCAGTAGCTTATGCAATTATATAGATAGGAGATCTTCGTGGCATAATATGTATCAATTGAGTCAGCACTTGTCAATTCCGAGGTTAACTTTAGGTGATTACAATGAAGTTAGAAGTTTGGATGAGTCCTGATGGATATCAACAAGCAATCCTAACATTGGTGGAGCTATCATGATAGTCATCAAAGAGTGAGTGCATTGAAGATGAAGTTTATGGAAGAAAACATGCTTACATGGACTTGTACTTCAAGAATGAAAGAACTTTGATGCTAAACAATGAAACCTTGTACAAATACTTATATTTCAAATACAAGTATGAAACTTCAAGAATGAAGAAAGTCTTGGATCAAAGAATGGAAGAACTTGAAGCTTTCTTTGGAGGTCTTTTTACCGATGCATGGGGATTTACGTACAAAGATCTATACTTCAAGTATAGGATTAAAAAGGAGTAGAGATGGTTTGAGATATATATCATGAAACACCCAAAAACAAGCCATAACAATCCAAGAAGAAAGAACCAAGGAATGCCAAGAAAACAAGCCAAAAATGGAGTAAATTGGAAAGTGGAACGGTGGCTGTCCAGCCCCTTGTTCGGCGGCATGTCCGGGGCAGGACAGAACCGAAGACATAACACGGAGCACAGTCTAGTAGCCATCCGGCTCCTGATGGTGTTGGATCCGGCACCAGATGACCTCCGAACAGTCCAACCCATGTTCAGTTTTTGATGTTTTTTAATGCTTTCTTCTTGTTATTTTTTATTTGTATTAAGGGTCGTTAAGTATATACACCCCTCGCATGAATAATTTAGGTCATTTGATGTTCTTGGGGTATATTTACTCCTTATCTTGTCTTTCACGAATCTTTTGACAAGCAACTGTCATTTTGAAATTAAGAATCCTTTCCAGATCAAATTTGTTCTTTATGAGGGTTCTTCCTGTAACTCTCTTAGGGTTATTGGCTGTTGATGATTGAAAAACATCATAGGTAATTATACTAACTTGAACCTCTAGGTGAGTCTTGGAAAAACTCTTCAAGTTAGTATGTTTTTGATAAAACCCATTTCAAAGAAATCACGTCAAGTCTTTGGGTTCTGTTCTTAGTATGAGAGCCATGCGTGAATTTAATGACTGTACAAATGATTGTGGACTGGTTGATTCACCATTCCAAGGGGGGAGTTATACCTGGTATCGTTCTACATGTCCACCTCTTTGGAGAAAATTGGAAAGCATTTTAATCAACTTGGTAGAGTTCATTCTCTTCAACTCATATTGAACACCTCTCTAGATTTTCATCAGATCATACCCCACTTTTAGTCACACTAAGACATGTAAATTCTTCATCTGCAAGGCCATACAGCTATCAGTGTATGTGGTCTGGGCATTCTTTATTTAAATCTGTGGTTGAGACTTCATGGAAAGAGGAAGTGGAGGGTAATGGCTTACAAAGGTTTTCAGGAAAATTAATCAGATTGAAGGGCTGATTGAGGCAGTGGAATAAGGATGTGTTTGGTAAAGTTCAGCTCAATATAAAGAAAGCTGAACTTGACTATTTTTTGAAAGAAAATATTTGTAAGGAGAACTGAACTGAGGAAAATAGAGAAATTTTCCACCGGGCAGAAGCCGACTTAGCTTTTCATAAGTGAAATGAATTTCTCTATTAGAAGCAAAAGTCTTGAGTTAAGTGGCTGAAAGACTTAGAGGGTGATACATCTTACTTCTCTAAGTTTTGGCACACTCAGAACGCCAAAATGGAAATTAATAAAGTTAAGAACTCATCAGGAGAGACTGAGAGTGGTCAGTTGAGCAATCTGAGATTGAAGCTAAAACGGTTTGTTAGATATTTGTTGGCTATTATTTTGGTGTTTATCCGGGCAGCTATTATTTTAGTTTTTAATAATTATAGGT
>JAOXNR010001061.1:0-28277 GCA_028571225.1 Parsonsia alboflavescens
ATAATTGATTGAATGAATAGCCCTTAGGCATACATCCTTATTTTTACTAGTAGAAGTTTTTGTATTCCTAATTAAATTAGGAAATGACAACCAAGTAAACTACTAAAACTAATTAAACTAAGAAATAAAAATCAAAGTAAACTATTAAAACTTCCTAATCAAACTAGGAAACTATTTCTTTATTTTTTTTGTTCTGACTTGACACGGTCCAATTGCTCCAGAAATATCTCAAACACATGTTTTACATCAGATATTTAATCGTCACATAAAAAATTAACGAGGAAGGTTAGAGCTCATTGGTTCATAGCTCTCGGGATCCAATGAGACCTTTCTTAGCTCATTAAAGGTTGGTGGGAAAGAGGTTGCTGGCAATTTCTCTTTAATATTAATTTGGATATTAAGTATCTAGGTCGATATATAGGTCTATTTGAGTTGTTTGGGTCATGCCTTTTCTGAACATCACTTACATTTGATATATTTTTGACCGTAGACATTCCCCTTTTTTTTTAATTGTAAAATTTGTTGTTTTTTAGACATAAATAAATAATTTTGATGGGCAATTTGGGCATTCACAATTAGCATCATAGAAAAGCAAATACTGCTTGTTTTAGGGACTAAATGGCAATTAACCCTAATACTACTCGGTAACCGAGCACACACTCCAATGCCCTAATCCGCCTCCCTTTATAATAAATCTTTCTCATTTTTTCTCTACCGATTCCAAGCAGCGCAGACTAACAACACCCTCAGCGCAGCCTCACAACACCCTCAGCGCACACAAACTTCTCCAAAACCCTGAGCAAATCCTCCAATACAACTGTACTATGGCTGAACGAGGCGGAGAGCGTGGTGGCTTTGGCAGAGGATTTGCCCGTGGTGGCCGTGGTGGAGATCGTGGAGGCCGAGGCCGAGGTGGCCGCCGGGGCCGCCGCGATAGTGAGGAGGAAAAATGGGTTCCCGTCACCAAGCTCGGCCGATTGGTTAAGGATGGGAAGATCAAATCCCTTGAGCAAATCTACCTCCACTCACTTCCAATCAAAGAATACCAAATCATTGACACTCTAATCGGCCCATCTCTGAAGGACGAGGTCATGAAGATCATGCCTGTGCAAAAACAAACCCGTGCTGGTCAGAGGACTAGGTTTAAGGCCTTTGTGGTTGTCGGGGATGGAAATGGCCATGTCGGATTGGGTGTCAAGTGTTCTAAGGAAGTTGCTACTGCTATTCGGGGTGCAATTATATTGGCCAAGCTCTCAGTCATTCCTGTCAGGAGAGGGTATTGGGGTAACAAGATTGGTAAACCTCACACTGTGCCTTGTAAAGTGACGGGGAAGTGCGGTTCTGTGACCGTGAGAATGGTTCCTGCCCCACGAGGTGCTGGAATCGTGGCAGCTAGGGTTCCCAAAAAGGTGCTTCAGTTTGCTGGAATTGAAGATGTCTTTACGTCCTCCCGTGGATCTACCAAAACCCTAGGCAATTTTGTCAAGGTTTGCTTTTAATCTGTTGTATTTATTATTTTTTTCATTTATTGGCTTTTGGTTCTTTTTATAATAGTCATCTCTGGTGATTAATCTTGAAGAAAGGAAAACTAATTTTCACATGCCATGTGAATTATGATTCAGATTAATCGTTCTTTTACCCTGGCTGTTTAAACTAATTATTTCATTATGTTCAGTGAAATTGAATTTAAATCTTTGGAATTTATTAATTTTGTATTTCTTTCTAAACTATCATTTGGCATACTAGAACTACTTGCTGAAATCATTCCGCCCACAGACATTCCACTCTAGCTTGCCTGTGTTAGTTAGCAGAAAAGGCTGACCTGTGACTAGAGTCCTACATTGCAGTAGAAGCACCTAGATTTTTTTCGCTGATCTCTATGAGTATCTTCCCACTTCAATCCACCCTTGCCCCTCAGGAAATTATTAGACCTGTATTGAAATGTAAAAACCTGCCTTGGGTTGCATAGCTAATATTTGTTCACTACAGGAATCGAGGGTAGTTTGAGTTTCCTACCAGTCTGTGGTAGGGTTTACCTGATGTGTAACTTTGTTTATTGTTAGTGTCATTTAATGCAATGGATGATAGGAGGGTGCCAAATATGCATCCCTTGATTTTTTATAATCTTTAGTTTCTTTGTGAGGGTCTTGGGTCAACTTCTGTTATTCTATTAGGAAATATGGAGAAATCTGTGGATTATATTGGATTCCTAAAGATGCAAATCACTTTTTTCTGTAAGAAATCTGTTAGAAAATTTAGTCATCTTAGTTTCTGATTTTCTGCCGTGTCTTTTGCAGGCCACCTTTGAATGTTTATTGAAGACGTACGGATTCCTCACCCCAGACTTTTGGAGGGAAACTCGTTTCATTAGGTCTCCATTCCAAGAGTACACAGATTTCTTGGGAAAGCAGCTTACCAAGGCCGTCATTACCCTTGCAGAGGAAAGTGCTGAGAGGGTTGAGGCTTAGATAGCACAATGTGTGTAAGAGATGTTTTGGTGATGCTGTTTCTATATTTAAAGTTAATCAGTCTCTTGAATTTAGGGGTAATCTTTTTATTGATGAACTTATTATGTTTTGAGTGTCATGATAGTCTATTCAAATTCAACATTGAGTTTTTCTATTGTGTTATAAAGTCACTGATATATTTCTTTTGTTCGTTAAATGAAAATTTAGACATTATGGAGAGTATTAATTAATTAAGGTGAATCAAAGAAGAAACCCGTCTCTTCTTTACTGGAACCAGCAAGCCATCATAATATGATGCACAGAAAAAGAAAGCCTTTGAATCTTTGCCTTTGAGCTGGTGAGTGAGGGGGGAGTGTTTTTTTTACCATAATTTTCTTCGAGTGGAAATCCTTCAATGCTTTTTCAGAGGACATCATACGATACAGGATTAGTGGAAATCCATATGTTGGGATCCATGTTTTAGGGACTGTCCTGACCGGTGAACCGGACCCTAACCGATTTGATTCCTTAGCTTAAACCGTTTTTATTAAAAATCATGCATATTAAGAAAATCGTATTAAACCGACTAGCTAGGTTGATAAACTGTTTAACCGAGAACAGTAGCAGTGCCGTAACTCGGTAGCGTCTTCCATTGTTTTTTTTCTTCTTCTTTTAATGAAGGGGCAGTAGGTAGTTTTGATTCGAAATCCGGAAAAAATTACGATTTAATGATTTAATTGTAATTGAATAGAAATTAAATCGATTAATTTTAAAATTATTTATTTTATAAATTAAAATATATCAAAATAATATAATTTATTTCGAATTAATAAAATATATATTTATTAACTTACAATAAAAACATATAAACAAATACCAACTCTAAATTTTTGATGCATGATTTAGACCAGATTAGCTCATAAAGCAAAACAGAGGAAGAGAACGTGAAGGCAATGAAATCAACAGAACAGTTACAGTCACATCTTATCCTTCCAGAGTACTAGGCGCTCAAGAGTCAAGACATATCATCAAAATATGAATTCCAAATATTTTGAATAGATCAGGTGGGGAATGACAGAACAACGGAGTAACCACCTTGTCACCTAATGCTTACAGAATGCCAAACCACTCACGCAGAAAAGCACATATGATGATGGCTAATCTGCGTCAATGGGAAGTGTACAGTTCAATATATCATGTCTAATACTGATACAGAAGTAACCGACAAGTGTTGATGACAAACCATTAAAAAAGTCATTACTATCACAAATGTCATCATAAGTAAGTCATTGTAAATCCTTAGTTCTTACTATTTAAAAAGTTATGGATTCTCAAACGGTTCTAAGCCAACTTCCATCATTATCATCATTGACATTATTAGAGCTTTCAACTCCAACTTCAACATCAAACATTAAAGGCTCATGTAGATGTGGTAATTGATCCATGTTGGAAAGATCAATATCATTTCCAATATCATCACACGGATCACCACCTTGTTCATCTATAATTATAATAAAGATATAAGAATCTAAAATAAAATACTATCAAATTATAAATTAGTTTTTATCAACATTATTTTGCAAAAAAAAAAAGGGTGAGTTCATAACCTTCGTGATGACGTTTCCTTTTTAACCTTGGCTCCTCGAGTTTGTCATATAGCATTTTTCCTATTTCTTCTACATTGGTTGAGGGTCCATCCTCCACATCCTTAAGAATCCAATAATTTGAAGAATCCAAATTCGTCGTAGAGCTGGGCACTCTCCTTGGACATCTTCTAACATAACAACACATTCCTCGCCTTCTAGAAAAAATGTGCCGCATCCATAGGCACCACATCATAGTAAACAATACAGCTATACTACTGTCCAATCTAAAACTCCACTCTACACCTCTGAATTACCTAAACTTCCGTCTCTTTATTCAACCACCCAAGCTTGTAAGGCTCGGTGTGAGGCTCTATCGGCAATTGAAGCTTTTGTACGGCTTCCTACGAAGTCACATTCTCATAGCTTCCCGTATCTATAATTACTAAGTAGACCTTTCCATTAATGGTGCAGTTGGTTCTGAATATGTTCCGACGCTTCCAATCCTCATTTGCTTTAGATGCTAAACAAATTCGTCGTAGAGCTAGGCACTCTCCTCGGACATCTTCCAGCACAACAACACATTCCTCGCCTTCTTCCAACTCGTCAACAACTTCCTCTCCTACGAATTCCCCTTCTGCGCCATCTTGGATCAACAATTGAGATCGAACCTTGGGACACTCGTAGGCGTAATGTCCTTTCTGCTAACAACAATGGCAAACGACATTCGCCTTATTGGTTGGTGGACGGTTTTGAACTTGCCCCGATCCTTAATTTGGTTGCACTGCTATTCGCCCCTGTTGAGTAGGTGGATTAAAAACTTTGGACGAAGAAGAACTTGTTGTCGTTGTGTTTCGAGGAGGGTCGGAAAACCCTCTACCAAATGTTGTACTTCTTCTGCCATCCCTAGCCAAGTTCCATTCCACCACCTTAGCCTTCGTTTGCATATCGGTGACTTTCCCAAAGGTGTGTACCTGCAGGACATCCTGAATTGCTAGTCAAAGGCCATGCAAGTAACATACCACAAGTTTGTCTTGCATCTTACGAAGCTGGTTCCTTGCAAACATCCAATAGAATTCCAACGTGTACTTCTCTACATTGTTCGCACCCTGCGTCAAACTCTGCAAATTCTAAAAAAGTGTCTGACGCTAATTGAAAGTCAAAAACTCTTGGCGCATCTCACTTTTCAGTTTGGACCAATCAACCAGGATGGGAAGTCCGTCCAAATAGGGTTAATATCAAAAGGATTGCCACCACTTCCGCAACCCTGTCCTTAAATCGAATTGCAACCAACTCTACCTTCGTGTCGGTTTGGACCTCTTGCAACGTGAAGATTTCGTCCATGATACTCATCCAATCCATAAATTCTTCTGGCGCCAAACTTCCAATAAATTCGGGAACTTCCAGCTTAAACCCTACATCCTATCGCGGCCTCTCCATTAGCCTCCTCTTCCGCCCCTTAGGTAAGCCCTAAGGGGTTGTTCTCAACATCGCCCCCTTGTTCCTCTTACCTTCTGACGAGTTCTTGTTGTGCAGTTCGTTCGTTCACTACCAATTGCTGCATCATCAGGTTCAAAGTTTGCATTTGTTGATTCTAATTCTCCAAGATCTGCTTCATGGTTCGATCACACTCTTCCCTCTCTCCTTCGCTTGTGATTCTCGACCTCTGGCTCTGCGCAGTTCTTCCAAAATCGCAGCCACGGTCGGATCTAGCATCCCTCCTGACATCTCGGATCTTTGTTCTGATACCAATTGACTCAAATGGAATTATGGATGGCTAATAAATCTTCCCTGCAATAAACTTCACTCTAAAGTTGTTGCAGAAAACGAAATTCAAGAACAAAACGACAATGTTCCTGGAAAGAGAAATCTTATTGAATAATGTCAAAAACAACAAAAGCTGCCCCTTCAAAAGAAAAATCTCCCTTAAATCACCTAATCAAAACCTAAACCTATTCGGAAAAATAAACCTAGACTTATTCGGAAAAAAATAATGAAATTACAAAAGAATACCCCTAAAAACAACAAATTATGAAAATGCCACTAAAAACATAAAATTACCCTAAAATCTGTCAAGATGATTCCGGATGGCCGAAAAAGGCCCTATGGGTCACCCAGTCAATTTGAACCCAATTCGAGCCCGGGCCGGTTGCCTCGGGAATTGTGCTTGACATCATTGAACAGGCCGGATCAGGCCCGTATTCCCTGCAGTTACTTAGACCTATGTAAACTACCCATCGTAGGCTTGGCTGGTGTAACTTGTCCCTGTTCCCCTTGGTCATCCTTCCTAACCAGCTCTGCATCACAACTACAACCGGAGAAGAAAGTAAAGATTATCACCGGAGTGGGCTATGCCCAGGGAAGAGCCCTGATGCCTGAATTAGTATTCTAAGAGTAATCGAGTGTAATTAATTCTCAAAAGACTATCCTTGTCCTTAGACAAATTATGATTTGATTATATATAAAAGAAATCAATTACGTCTTTGATTAGGGCCCTTCTATTACGTGATAGTAGGCAATTAGTATAGTTGTGAGATGGTATAGAATCTAGCCAACTGCTCCTAGAATTGTAGACTTTCCCTTGGTTTGGATATCTTGCCATTCACGTCTTTGTTGAGAGCTGCGAGCTTGCTAACCTACCTCTAGATCAACTTCGTGACTTGTCCGTGTGCTATGATCTCAAATTTGAAAGGAACCCTTCCTTCTTCAATCAAAATCAGAACACCCAATTTGAGATCAACCCAAGACTTCATACAAGAGGTTCGAGCTAGAACCATTAACCATAATGTCCCACAATATCATCTAATGGATTGAATTCCCAATTCAACTCAATTACCCTAGCCAAGTATTAAAGATCTCTAGAGTTTCACTAAGAACCCTAGAAGAGCCATTAGATGAACACTCAAAAAAGTTTTATTTAATCCAAAAGGATTCTCTCAATTGTTTGAAATGTGTTTGCCGAATAAGTTGTCTTTCAATTTACAAAGGAGAACTATTTATAGTCTCAACACTAAGAAACCCTAGGAATGATTAGAGACTTGTTTAAAAATCTAAACCAGCTTAAAACATAAAGAAAAGTCACTAAAACAAGTGAAATCGTCCAAAAAGGTCAAGATCGCATAAGGGGAAAATTGGAAAATGGATCAATCGATGCCGGGTGACACGCAGCTCATGGCGCCGGTAATTCTCTGGAATTTTAGTGCTAATGTCTGGTGCTGATGATCCGGTGCCGGATGGTACTCTTTTGTGCCATTCGGTGCTAGCTCGTGCCACCTTCGTGCCACACTCGTTTTGCACCTTGCCAAATTCTTCTCAAGCATTCCAAGGCTTTCCAACTTGATTCCCAAAGCCCCCAATGGCTTGCTCCTTGATTGTACACTCCTCATTGATGTCTTCTATCATCCGCAAGTTGAATTCCTTCCTTGGTTGCTCTCTATCCTTTAATGGTTGTTCTTCAAAGATTGTTGAGAAATCAAGCATCTTTTCAATCCTTTGAACCAAAGTGATAAGTGCTTGCCTTAACTTGGATGCTCTAGCTCTTGTAATTGGTTCGAAAGGTATCATAGGTGTTAGATCTTCATCACAGTGGATGTCCAGGGTCTCGACTATCTCTTCAGGGAGGTCGTGCCGAGTAATTGTAGGCTCATTGGAGATGTTAGGAGTTGTGCACAATTAGTCGTGGTCTGGTGGTACCTCTCTCGAGCTCATTTAAAAGGTCAGTGGTAGCAGGTCACTGTCCACCTATCCTTGTTAACTTCGTAAGTCTGATTTTTAGGTATTAAAGGTTGGGGCCTTGGGCCCATTTGGGTTGACTTCTATCCGAGTCTTGCCCGTTTATATTGACTTGTCTGTATTGTACCTGTTTCTCTCATCATTATCCCCCTTTAGGTGCCTAAATTACTATCTTGAAGTTGTGACCTTTGAGGGGTCATGCATTTCATTCTGCAATGGTTATTTTTGGGATACCTTGCCATTCTCATCTCTAGTAGAGAGCTGCAAGCTTGCTAACAACTTTTTGGCCTTAAGCGATGTGTTAGGAGTTGTGCACACTTGGTCATGGCATGGAAGGTATATGAGATATACTGGGGCTCACCGGGTCGTATTTCATGGTCCAGTGAGACCTGTTCTGTGCTCATATCGTAGGTCCATGACCTAGGATGTCGGTGGTAGGATGTCCCTACCTACCTGTTCCTCGGGACTCTCGAGTTTGAGTTTCAAGTATTAGGAATTACCATATCTAAGTCATGACCCTTGAAAGGTCGGACCTTTTCTCTGCAACTGCTATTTCTAGAAATAGACGTGTCCTTTTAGTTTTGGAAAGCTGGCCATCTGGTTTAGATGTAGAAAGTCGCCCTGTTTCAGTTTTGGAAAGCTAGCCATCCGTTTCTAGACTTAGAAGGTTGACCCGCTTAACTCCGGAAAGTCATTCACCTTAAATTTTTGGAAGAAACTGAACCATTTCCTAGCACATTTAGCTTCTACACAACAACTCAACAGGTTCCTTATCTCATTCAAATTAGAAGCCTTGCAAAGGTTTTAGAATTTGCTTAAACTTCTCTGTATTCTAACGGTAATTCCTTCATGTTCTTTGCTCTGGACTTTGTTCTTTTCCCGCTCAAGCAAGTCCTTGACTCAGAACAACTTTCTTCTTCATCACCGTGGAAATTCACCCAGTGAGTTTTTCTAGGTCTTGAGAAGATTTCATCTTTTTCATCTTCATAGAGATGTCTTTTAACTCCCTTGCTGTGTCTCCTTCCCCAATCGATTTTGAGAATGGGGTCTTTTACTAGCCCCAAGTCTCTGTTAAGGCTCCTCCTGTAACGAGTCAGGTCTATGACCTCTTTGAGGTAGAGGCTAGTTTTGTGTCCTCTTTCTTAAGCCTTGTTGACGTCTTTGAGATTAGTAAAGAAATGTGGCCGAAGAGGGGTGACATTGTCACCGTTGTTGAGGACGAACGTCCTTACAGCAAATGTGAGATGTGCATAGTCCTTAGGGGAGGCATTCTTTTTCCTTTTCTTCATTCTCTGTTCCTTGATATTGCTTTCTTCTAGATGTTCCTTTAGCTCAGCTTGTACTAAACTCCATTCGGATTGTGGTCACTTTTATAGTGACTTGCCATTTTTATAGAGTTCCCGTTTCCCTGGAGCTCTTTAGGAGCTTTTATAAGTTAAGAGTCCCCTCAACCTCCAGGTCTTCTAAAGGGTACCTCCGATTGGACCCCCAGTAAAAGTTAGTTGGCCACTTCCAATCCTTAGTGGGGGAATGGAAATCTCTCTTCTTTTTCGGCCGCATTTCAAATAATCTAGTCCAAATTTATCTAGACTGGAGTCTGAACCGCCCCTTTTTCAACGAGCTTCCTAACCTAACTAGTGATCAAATTGGGCATTGGGACTTTTTGATAGAGTTGGCCAACTCCAATAGAGCCAAGGTCAGATGTACTACCCTGGTCTGGCCAGAGTCCTTTCTTCATCCTACTGGATAGAGGAGACAGTAAAGCGCAATCTCCTTTTAGTCAGGAAAAGGTTGGGGATATCTCTTTCCGGTAAGGAGTTTTCCTGATTTTAGTTGCGTCCTTTTTATTGGTTTGTAATTTTGTGCTAACTATTTCTCCTTTTTTTTTGGCAATAATGAGGTCCGCAGTTGGCTCCTCAGGTCTGCTCCTTTCCAAGCTCTTGATAGCAGAGCTAGGGGTACTCCTGGTCCTTCTTCTGCGATTGCTACTCCAGCCCCAGCTATTAACATTCCTATTCCACAGGGCAAGGGAGGAGAAGTGGTGGCCCAGAGGACTCGAGCTGCCTCCTAGCGGAGTGCTACGTGGGTTGGGATGACACCCTCAGACTACGCAATAAAGATCTCAAGCTCGTCCCCCTCTCCTTCTTTTAAAGTAGCAACGAAAATTAATCCAATTGTCCGTAGGTAGAGGAGGGTGTAGCTTAAGGCTTTGGAGAAGGAAGACCCATTTTCTGTGATAGGATTTTGAGTATTCAACCCTTCATGGTTTTTTATTGAACATTTTCATCAAAGGCCTGTTTGTGGCTTCTTTGTTTCTGCACAACTTGAGTTCCTTGCTAAGTATTCTGTCTTTGTTTTGGAATTTTGATCTTGAGGCAAATAAAGCAAAGTAAAATTTCAATGAGCTCTAAAAAGAAAAGACTTATCTTTGATTCATGTCTTGCTCAAACTAAACCGAGTTGATTATTGTGGTCTCATTGCATTTCAGCGAGATCCTTTAGGGTAATGTCTGGCTAAATTAATGAGTGTCTGTGAGGTCTACAATGTCTGAGTAGCTTTAGGCATAGAATTTCTTTAGATGGCAAATGTCCAAGGTCTCAAGAGTTGTCTTCCTTCGAGATCAGCGAGCTTATAGCTCCCTCCTTTGTGGACTTCTTGGACTATATAAGGTCCTTCCTAGCTTTCTTGTAGCTTGGTCAGTTGTCCTTATTTCCCCACATCTGATCTCTTGAGGACCATCTCTCCAACTATGAAATGCCTTGTTTTCCCTATTTCGTTGAAAAAATTTGTGACTTGCCTTTTGCATATTCTATCAGCTTCCATTACTTTGTTTCTGAGCTCTTCAAGGAGGTTGAGGTTTGCCCTTCTCTCCCCCTTGTTTAAGACTGAATTATATTCAATCAGTCTTAGGGACTTTATTTCCTCCTCAACTGGCATCACCGTATCTGCCCCAAAGATTAGGTTGAATGGTGTTTCTCCAATAGCATTTCTAGGTCTTGTTCTATAAGCAAATAGAATGCTTGGATTTTCATCTGGCTGGGCAGGTTTGCGACCTTCTTTCTCAAGCTCGATGAGTCTTTTCTTGAGTTAATCCAGAATAGTTCTGTTTGTGACCTTAGCGAGTCCATTAGCTTGGGGATGAGCTAGAGAGGTCAACCTCTGTTCGATGTTCAAATTTTCAAGCAAAAAGCTTTGAACGGGTTGCCAATGAATTGATATCCGTTGTCTAAAATTATAGCTCAAGGGATCCCAAACCTGCACACAATGTTTCTCCCTATAAAAGACTGGACTTTTGGTGATGAGATTGTTGCCATTAGCTTTGCTTCAACCCATCTGGTGAAGTATTCTACAACAACAATTAGGAATTGAACACCCCCCACTCCTTTTGGGAAGGGTTCTAGTATGTCAATCCCCCAGATATCAAAAGGTACTGATGTGTTGATGGATTGATACCTTGTTGGTGGCACATGTGATTTGTTCCCATGAAACTGGTAGCTCGTGCATTTTTGTATGGTCTTCTCAATGTTTGAAACCATTGAGGGCCAATAATACCCAATTCTTAGTATTTTCTTGGCAAGGCCTTTGCTTATATGTGTCATCCACATAATTCGCTGTGTACCTCTTCAATGACGTATCGTCCCTCTCCTTGACTTAGACACTTGAGCAATGGCTAGGTATATGACCTAATGTATACCTTGTCATCTCCTATTAGGACATAGCAAGGTGACTATTTTCGCACTTGGCGAGCTTCTTTAGGGTCTTGTGGGAGGTTGCCATCCTTGAGAATTTGTAGATTGAGTATCTCCAGCCTGCCTAATCCTCTATAACCAAGCTCTCGTCTTGGTTTATGCTCAGGGAGTATAATTGTTCCACCAGTAGTTCTGCATTAGTCCCGGCTATCTCTCGATAGACGTTAGATAATACAGCTGCCTCTGCTTTTTTCTCTCAAAAGTATTTGCTCGAGGAAATGCTCAAGTTTAGATGTGATATCCCTTACTCTTTTGGGATATTTGATCATGTTGTCCTCCCTAGCTTCGTATTCTCCAGCAACTTGGCTGCCTACAACCTGCGAATCAGTTTTAACGTGCAATTTCTGCACTTTGAGATCTCTTATAAGCCTTAGTTCTGCTAAGAGAGCATCATACTCAGATTCATTATTCGAGGTTGGGAAGTTGTACTTCACAGGGTAAGGGATTCTCACTCCCTCAGGGCTGATCAGTACTATTCCCGCACCTGAATTTTCTTTTTCAGTTGAACCATTTGAATACATTGTCCAGACGTTATTTTCACAAATGCTTGTGAGCTCCAATGGAGCCCTTATGAATTCTTCTACAAAGTTCTAGAGAGCTTGAGCTTTGATTGCTTTCCTTGGCCCAAATTCAATTTGATATCCCGAGAGCTCGAGGGACCATTTCATCGTCTTGCCTGACAGCTCAGGTTTGGCTAGAGTTTGTTTTAGAGGTAAATTGGTTAATACTCTTAATGGGTAAGCTTCAAAATATGACTTTAATTTCCTTGAGGTAATAATGATGACGTACAAAAACTTTTCGAGGTCCAAATATCTAACTTCGGGACCAATGAGCAATCGACTTACATAATAAATCTGGAATTGTAAACCTGACCTTTCTACTAGTTGCACTGAGCTGATTGCCTTTATTGTTGCGGTGAGGTACATCAGAATTTCCTCTCCCAACCTCAAAGAGACAAACTGAGGGGGTTTTCCCATTAACTCTTTTAGCTTGCCAAAAGCTCCTTGACAGTCCTTGGTCCATTGGAAGTCCTTTGGCCTTTTGATGACATCATAGAATTTTTATCCTTTGTCTGCCATTTTGTTGATAAAGCGCCCTAGTGCTGCCATCTTTCCTATCAAGCTTTGGACCTCTTTGATGTTCTGAGGAGGTTCCATGTCCTTTAGTGCCTTGATTTTTTCTGGATTGGCTTCAATGTCTCGTTTTGATATCATGAAGCCCACGCATTTCCCTCTGAAACTCCAAATGTGCATTTTTCTGGGTTTTGCTTCATGTGGGCAGCCTTCACAGTCTAGAAAGTCTCCCTGATGTCCTCAATAAAATCTTTAGAGGTCCTGGACTTGATTACAATGTTGTCCACGTAGACCTCTATGTTCCTCTCATGCTAGTTTTTGAACACCTTATGCATAGCACACTGGAATTCTGCCCCCGCTTTTTTCAGACCAAACGGCATTTTTTTATAGCAATAGGTCCCGACCTTTGTGATGAATGAGGTCTTTTCCATGTCTTCCACTGCCATTGGGATTTGGTGGTATCCTTTATACACATCCAGGAAACACAACCATTGATATTCAGTTGTTGAGTTTACCATTTGGTCAATGCTTGGGAGTGGATAGGAATCTTTTTGACAAAATTTGTTCAGTGTGGTGAAATCCACACACATCCTCCATGTACCTTCCTTCTTTGGTATCACGACCAGGCTGGCTAACCATTCCGGGTATACCACCTCTTTCAGAATTCTCGCTTTAAGAAGATCTTGGACTACTTGAGCTATGATTGCATTTCGCTCGGGGGCACTCTTCTTCTGCTTCACCGGCTTGACTCTTGGTTTGAGTCCAACCTTGTGTTCAGCAATCTTACGGTCTACCCCTTTGAGAAAGCAAGGTTGCTAGGTGAAGACTTTTAGGTACTCCTGAAAGGAATCTACGAGCTTCCCTTTGACCTTGGGAGGTAATAACTCTCCTATTTTTATCCCGTTCTCAGGGAATTTCGGATTGAGGAACACTTTCTCTCCTTTGTTGGCTGCTTGAATTCTGTAATCATCATTCCCTTTCAGGGAGGTCGATGCAGTTCTCTTGTTTGAGCTCGAACGAGCTCTCAGCATTCTACAGCAAGCTGTCTATCTCCCTTTAGGACAATGCAGGTATCTCCAACTTAGATTTTCATGCTATAGCTTAGTAGAGAGATTTCTACTCTTAGCTCCATGATCCCCCATTTGCTTAAGATTGCGTTGTAGGTTCCAGGGGCATCGACCACCATCCAATCCATCCGAGTAGGTCGTGCTTCCATTAAGTCGTGTCTGACCTCATCAGCGAGTTCTTGTCTATCCCCATTTGGTCAGATATTTTCCGATACAGGACGTTCACACTACTCCTAGTGTCTATTAGTATCTTGCGCACAAGGAAATTTTCGACCTGGAGAGATACTGTTAGGGGTTCAAAATCTTCCCTTTGAACTCGTTTTTTACCTCCTCTCGATGGCATTTATTTCACCAACTGGAGATCGCTAATTCTAGGGGCCTGTTGGGGGTGGATTGGCAGGGCTCATGTTCCTTGCCAAGAATTCTTGCAAGTGGCCCTCCTTGACTAACCTCTCACTCTCGCGTTTGGGGTTGAAACGCGTGTGAGATGACCATGGTCCTTGTGATAGTGGCAGAACTTGGCTGGATCTCTTTTAGCCATGGGACTCTTGAGTGGTCTCGGTAGCTTTAGGAGACCTCTTTTTTCCATAACCACTAGGATTTCGGCCATTGAGGCCTTTAGAGGAGTGATCACGAGGTCGGAGATGGTCTTTCTTTTCTTGTCTGAGGACCCTCTCTCTGAGTAGATGTCCTTAAAGTCTTTTTTAGAGGGCTAAGGGCTTTTTGGTCGCCCTTTGTTGTCTTTGTCTACGACTGAGGCAAAACCAGGGATCTTCTTTTGGACCATTGTTTCCTCAATGTTTATCAATTTTTCTAGGAGCTACTGTCTCTCCTTTATGGTTTTCACTGGTTCCTAGGGCTAGTTTGAGGGTTTCATACCCCCCTTGCAATCCCTATTTGAAGGTAGTGATATAAATGGCATCGTTCTTTTGCTCGATTTCCATTGCCTCATCATTGAAGCAACTATAGTAGCTTCTCGTACTCTCTCCAAAATTTTCAAGAACAGCTCCTTTAGCTATGTCCAGCTCGAGATGCTTACCTTTGGGACGCCTTTGAACCAGGATTAGGCTTTCTTGGTCAGTGTTGACCAAAAGGCTCTACATTTAAAATGGTCTAGGTACTCGAACGTCTCCATGTAAGACACATACTCGTCTATGTGCTATAATGGTTCCCCTGTGCCAGCATATTTTGCCTCTAGGTGCGGGCCTTTAAATCTTGGTGGGATCCGGGCAGTTTGGATACTGTGGACAAACAATGAGGGCTTCGAAAGGTCCACATTGCACTGTATCTCACCCTTTCTGCTTGTTTCCTGATTGGCTATGGGAGTAGCTCTCCTCGGTGGATTGAGGGTTACCCCTCGAGCGTTTTTGCCTATCGCTTCGATCAGGCTTTCTCGACATGGTATCCTTTCTCCTAGAGGAGTTCGTAGCCTTGCTCTTCAAGACCAACACCTTGGGTCCGGCTTCGTGACATGGTTGCCCGGTTGAGCTTGTCTCTTAGGTTGTAACCCCTTCCGTTGCTCAGGGTTTCTCTGAGGTCGGTCACATGTTGGGCTCCTCCCCCCATGACCTTTATTGCTCAGGACCTATTTCCCAACCTTCCATATCAGGATGGAGGTCATTCCTTGCTTCTGAAGGTAAAGGTTGATCAGGCTCAGTACATCCAGGTCGATCTCAAGGTGGTTGTGAAATTCTTTGGGAATGTACGGAAGTGCAGTCTTGCCTGCCTGAGATTCCCTTTAAGGCTGCCACCATTTGTCGTAGAAGGTCTGCTGGAACTGATATTTGTGGTTTCCCAGACCGTGTGGCCTGGGGTTATTACCATTGTCAATGGGATCAAGGTGTCTCTGCTCAGGCCTCTCTTGCATAGGTGGAGGGTTCGCTAGGGCTCTCAGGGATGGACTAGACCGTGGTGGCTCCTAGTGTGAGGCCGACGTTGGGCTATTGCTTTCTACCAAGAAAGGGACTTCAAGCACGAATTCATTGGTGCGCAACTGCTTCCTCTCATGTGGTCTACCCCAGAAAAGTGGGTTGAGTCGTCAGACTTATTTATTTATTTTGTGTAGGAAGGAAACTAATCTTTTTGTCTAAGTTCCCACAAACGATGCCAAAAGTGATGGGGCTCAAAAGTGAACTCTGGGTCACAACAAAACTGTGATGACGTCAACGACTGTAACCTGAGAAGAAAGTAAAGATTGTCACCGGAGTGGGCTATGCCTAGGGAAGACCTCTGATGCCTAAGTTATTGTTCTGAGAGTAATCAAGTGTAATTAATTCTCAAAAAGACTGTCCTTGTCCTTAGACTGATTATGATTTGATTATATATAAAAGAAATCAATTACCCCTTTGATTAGGGCTCTTTATTACGTGACAGCAGGCACTTAGGATAGTTGTAGGATGGTATAAAATCTCGCCAACTGCTTCTAGAATCGTGGAGTTTCTTTTGATTTGGATATCTTGCCATTCACTTCTCTGTCAAGAGCTGCAAGTTGACTAACCGATCTCTAGATCAACTTCGAAACCTTTCCATAGACGTCGAGCGTCTTGACTATCTCTTCAAGGAGTTTGTGCCGAGTAATTGTAGGCTCATACTAGATGTTAGGAGTCGTATACAATTAGTCGTGGCATGGAAGATGTATGAGACGAATTGGGAGTTTCCAGGTCGAGGGTTGTGGTCTGGTAGTAACTCTCTCGAGCTCATTTAGGAGGTCGGTGGTAGCAGGTCGTTGCCCACCTATCTTTGTTGACTTTGTGAGTCTAACTTTCATGTATTGAAGATTGGGGCTTTAGGGCCATTTAGGTGGACTTCTGTCCGGGTCTTGCCCGTTTATGTTGATTTGTCCGGACCGTACCCATTTCTCCCATCAATAAGATATGAGTTAGAACATATATGAAATAAATAAATAACAGAATAATCAATTATAAAAGAAAGTAAGTACTTTTACTTATTTTTCAACTTCAGATTGTGATGAACAAAGACAAGGTCATTAAGTCTTTGATGTTCCAATCTATTGTGTGTGTTCTTTCAAATACACTCCAATTTTGTTCACATCTGGACGGACTGCTTGTTTCCCCCAAAATACGAATTGCCAACTTCCTTAAATTTGGGCTAAATAACCAAACATTTTTCACCACTCATCTAAAAAAAGAAAGAAAAGAATTAATAAATGAATTCAAAAGAAAGAATTAAAAGACATAATGAAAATTTTGTTAGTGATGAATTTGGATATAATTATGTGCTATTACCCGGTGGAAAAGAATCATATATCTTTTTGGTTGCCTCTGTACCAAATGTACCAATTTGATCTCCAAAAGTAATATCCTTTTGTTTTTTTTTTTTTTGTACCGACGTCAATTAAACCATCCATGACATATGATTTATCACAAAAGTTTTAAAGATCATATTGGAAAGCAGGATTCAACTAATATGCAGCAGCATGCATACTTTTCTTCAAATGCATATCCCATTTCCTTTTAATGATATCAGTATAAACTTTGTAATAATTTTTCATTTGCCGGAAAATCTTTTTTATTGCGGTACGTGAACTAGCCATGCCTTCAAATACATAACCTAAAGATGGTCTTTTCTCACCATCAACTATTCTCAACAACCGAATCAAAGGTTCCACTACTTTAACAGCAACATGATAGTCATTCCAAAACTTGTTATCCAAAATAATTGAAACCACATCCTTTGTTTTCTTTCTCTGAAAAGTTTTGAATAACAAAACTCCTTATAAGTTGCCAAAGCCCTCAAGTCATGTATATGTTTATAAAGATTGTGAAGAGCAAAAATAATTGCACCTGGACGAACAATTTCAGTCCAATCTGGTCTTTTTCTCAACCAACTTAACGAAAACCCATGATTATAAACAAATTTAGTTACTGAAGAACCTTTTTCAACAAGAACCTTAACATGACTCAACTTACAAATGGAAACCAACAGTAAATTCAAGTAATGAGCAGCACATGGAGACCACCTAATTGAAGGATAAGAATAGTTAATTAATTTTCTAGCAACCACATAATTTGCCTCATTGTCCGTCACCATATGAACAACATTTTCCACACCAATCCATTCAATAACTTCTTTAAACAATTCAAATGAAGCTTGTGCACTCTTCACAATGTCAAAAGCATCAACAGATTCCAAGAAAACAATACCACAAGGGCAATAAGCAAGAAAATTGATTAAAGTTCTTTGTCTAATATTAGTCGAACCATCACACCTTATAGTGCAACCAACGTTTTGCCACTCAATTTTCATAGAATCAACAAATAATTGTACATTCTCTGCATCACTCAGGAAAGAAACTCTCAATTGGTGTTATATAGGAGCTTTAAACCTGGCCCTATGGAAGTCACAACATCAAACATTTATTAAATGTAAAGAGAATTGGATGCATTAATAGGCACACAAGCATCATAAAAAAACTTTGCAACTACCATATGTGCTCTATGAACTACCTCTTTACTTGCAAGAACACTTTTTAAAGTTGGTTGAAATCTCAAAGTCGTTCTTAGGCAAAAACAATCATCTATTTAACCTAGGAACTTTCCTTTCTTCACTTGAGATTCACTAAGTCTTAATTCACATAAGGAATTTCTTGCACATCATTATCATCACCCTCAAAATTTGTAACATTAGATCCATAAGGATTCTCATAATCAAACTTTTCACCAAGTTCTTTTCTCTTTTTAACAATGTTATCAAGAGAATTTTCCATTTGAAATTTTACATCATGTGGAACCTTTGAACAAGCCCTAACCTGTCCCTTTTTTCCAATTAAATGTTATTTTATTTTATAAATTCTTCCACTTTTGCAAATAAACCCACAATACAAATAATTAAGCACATTCTTTCCATCGACAACCTTTTAACTTACAAGATTCCACGCTTTGTCTTTTTTACCTCGTCCACTCCCAACTAAAGCTTGATCAGATGGAGTAACTAATTGGGGAGTTGAGTTCATATTTGAAGAATAGACTAAAAAAAATAAAAAATTGGATTAACAATTTTACCAATTGTATTAACTGCATCAAAAACTAATTGTAAGAAAGGATCCATTAACTGCATTAAACAATAATCATAATCCCAAAATCAATACAATTTCAACTCAAGTCAACATTCAGTCACAAAATTTAGCAGTAAGCCAGTAACTATATTAATAGTTGTCAACTTTGTCTTTCACCATATTAATTTTAAAGTTTGAACTTCATCCAAATTCAAATCAAATCACCCATCCTTAGCCACAACTGGCAAGACCAATTAATTTCCTGACGAAGATTAAGCACAAACATAAAAACCGAATGCCCGATCAGTGAAAAGAAAACAAAAATAGAATAATAGGTCAAAAAAAAAAGCAACACAAACCGACTAGTAGCTCATTGAACAAGAGAATAAAGAAAGCATTACTGATTTTCAGTCGGAATCGCATTTTTGACAGTCGAATTGGAGACTCCTTCTTCTGTTTAATGACCATCAACCGGACAAAGTCAAACTCAATTTCAGTTCCTTCTTCTATTTCTGCTGCATTTTTCTTTCTTTTTTCTCTCTTTTGGACTCAATTTCAGTTTCGGTTGAGTTGTCCACTCTAGACTCTAAAGTTCTAAACCTTGAAGGATGTAGAAGAAAGAAGAACAATCTAGATTCTTAACAGAGATTAATTTCCTTAGGTTTAAGACATTTATTTATTTCAATCTAGTTGTTTGGCTTTTTAATTTTTTCAATTTAAGCCCCAACAGTTTAAGAACTTAGCTCGGCCGATTCAATTGTCAATCGACCTATTCACTAGTTGAACTGGTCGCCTCTCACCAATTCATCAAATTAAGCACGGTTTTACTACAAATTGATTTTCAGTGTCCAATCAGACCGAAAAGGGAACCAATCGGTAGTCCAACCGATCGGATCGACCGGTTAAATTTGGTTCAAAAAACATTGTCCTATACTATCCAAACCAATCTATTTAATTTAAATTGATTGAAATTTAATTATTTGGTTGGATTGATTGGATAATCTTTTTTAAAAATCGATTTAATTGGATCGGTTGATTTAGATTTTTTTTTTTAATCGGATAATCAAATCAAACCAAAAAGATATATAATATAAATAATATATAAATTATACTTAATATATATTAACTATAGATGAGTAAAATGGGCATGATTCGAACGACCTAATTTGACTAATCTTTTTATAACGTGGGTGTTTTCTTATCTATCCAATTTGAATAGAAACATTTCTATTTTATCCAAATCTTAACAAAATTTCACACATTATCCAACTTTAAAACTAGCCTTTCACAATATACCTATTTTGACTTTTCCTTTTAAAAAGAAAACAAAAAAACTAACCTTTATTCACTTTTATCATGTACTTACTATATTGCCCTCAACATTCAAAACACCCCAATTACCATTGCACTTCTATAAAATCGAATTGAAGACAATACAACTACATCATTGATGAAGTTTCGTTTAGTGAAAGTTGAAAAACACTTCACCTGAAACAAACCTTTATTAAGCCCGTTAAAAAAAAACAAAAAAAAAAAAAGTTAATGATTTGTTGAGTCTCGAAGAGTTGTGGTTTTTTTTTTCTTCGCAAGACCAAGATAGCATCATTGAGTGTTCGAAGAGTTCGGTTTATTTTTCTTTTTTACTGTTATAGTGATTGATGCTTGTGCTTTGATTCGGAAGTATCTTTGGGTACTAGTGTTTGTTCTCTTTGTGTTGTTTGTTTGGTGTAAAGACGGAAAGAAAGGAGGTTGCAGAGTGTTGGACGTTGATTTAAGCTGGTTTTGGCTCCATAAGTGTCGAGGGTCAAAATGACCTTTAGGAGGTCAAGTCCGACTTTTGGAAGTTCCAAACAGACCTTAGAGCAGTTTTTTATTTTTATGTTTTTTTAAATTGAATCGACCTTTCAAAGAGTCAATTCGACCTTCGAAGGATTATATTGACCTTCAGATGATGAAACTGACCTTTGAGCATATAAATATATATATATATATATATATATATATAACTCAAGTTGAATCAACCATCCAGAAGGTCAATTAGACCTTTGAAGGATTATATCAACCTTCTAGATGTTCATTTCAACCCTCGAGCTTTTGTTTTTTAAATATTTAGATTCTTTTTTTTTTCTTCAAAAAAAATATTTAGACCCTTCTTTCTCTCTATTTTTTTATGAAGATATTTCTCCATTTTTTCCCATTATTTTCTGCACATTTTCCCAAATATATTTTTGTTTGGATTTTTTTTTTTTTTTTGAAAAAAGTTGGATCAACTTTCCAGAGGATTAGTTTGACCTTCGAGCCTCTCTCCTTTTTTTTTTTTTTAACATTTCGACACTACTTTTTTGTTTTATTAAGATATCTCTCCCCCTTTTTTTCCTATTATTTCCTATACATTTTCTTGAATAAATTTTTCTTTGAATTCTTGTAGAAATGGATTACATCAGAATTACTATTCTTTAAGTGGAAGGGAGAGTCCAATAGTCATACCAAACAAAATCAGTTATGAAGAGTTCAGGAGAACTATGACAGATTGCATGAAGATTTATTTAAACGAATTCAACATACAAATCTCAATTGCATCCAGATTATCTTATGGAAGTGTTAAATTAATGGAAATTGAAGATATATATGAAATCACGGATTTAAACGGTTAAGCTGATCCTAAAATAGTGATCGTTAACAGAATTGAAAGATTACATCAGTGTGGTGGTGATCATGCAAGGGATGGTTTTGTTGGTGCATATGAAAGCAATCTTGATGGGACATTCACATCTCTAAACAATGAACCTAGGACATAAAAGAACCTTCGCACCGATGATGATGATGATTATGAAGAAGAATATATCCGTAGTGTTGATGATGATAATGTCCCCAACAACTTCGACAATGGGGTCAGACACTAAATTCCTTTTGAGCAATTTATATTGAACCCTTCTACTCAATTTTCAAGCATGGACTAGGGTGAGGATGAAGACGTACATTATTCCGGATATGAAACAGTAAAGGTTGCAATTCTTAACAATAAGGATGAATTGACAATAACAGTTGGTTAATATTCACTTGAGAACAAATTTCCCTATTATGTGATACGTTCGAATAATTAAAAATTTGAGGCATGATGTAGGAATAAAAAAGATTTCACTTTCATGATCCATGCACAATGTAGAGCTTGATGCCAGATATGGGTGATTCACAAGTTTGTTCCGAGTCAAGCTTGCATCCAAATTGTACAGCAAAGCCAAAACAGGGGTGTAAGTGCATCAACAATTGGTCGTATGTACAGTGGTAAAATTGTCGGTGAGAATTGCACCCCCAAAAATGTGATTTAAGACATGGGAGAATTATGGGGTGAAGGTAGGATACACCAACGCCTGGCAATCTTTACAACATGCAATGAACATAGCTTATCGAACTCCAGAGGACTCTTTTACATAGCTTCCATCATACATCTACCTCTTGGAACATATAATGCCCGACACAAGGACCAATATACATATGCGGGAGGAGCATTTTCTGAGGTCATTTTGTGCACTTGGTCCTTCGATCGAGGGTTTCGAATACATGAGACCCGTCATTATCATAGATGCAACACATTTGAAAGGTGCATATGAGGGGAAAATTTATACAACTGTCTGTGGGGATGGAAACGAGCATACTTTTCCCCTTGCATTTAGATTGGGTGAAGAGGAGGGTAATGATTCATGGGGGTGGTTATTAAGAAAACTAAGAACTACATACAGATTGCGGGATAATTTGGTAATTGTATCTGATCGATACAAAGACATACTACATGCAGTGAGAAAAATGTATCTTGAGGTTCTACATGCCTTTTGTTTTCGACATTTGAAGGAAAACTGAAAGACAAAGTGCAGAGATCCTAGGGTTGCAATGATTTTCAAAAATTCGGCATATGCGATAAGCATAAATGTGACTACTTTTTTGGGGACATAAAAAATATGCAATCCGGAGTTTATTGTTTGTTGGACGTTGAGGTAGGGCGATCAGTTTGGTTACATGGTTACTGCTGAATAATCAATGCAACCAAATGACAAGCAATCTTATGGAGTCCTTCAATGAAGCGATCAAGAAAGCTTGAAAGTTGTCTATTACATCTGCTAATAAGTTTTGTAAGGGTATGTGCCAGACTTGGTTCAACAAATATTGAGAAGCATTCGCTACAATACCTAATATTATCACGAACCGTGCTAAGGAACGAATTGAGAAAGAAGCTGTGAAGGTTCACCAAGAAAGGCTGCAAACTTCGTCTTCGAGCTAGACAGAAGTATGTCATCCATAATCCACCACAGGAAGTATTTATTGTTGTGGATATCATTTAGAGGACTTGTGGATTTCGAAGATAGGAACTGGAAGGAATTCCATGTAAACATGTTAGTATTGTAGCCAGGTGTTGAAAAAATCTTGAGCAAGGTCAAAACGGCTCTCGAGAGGGTCAAAACGACCTTCTAGTCTAAAGGGTCAAATGACCTCCCAAAGGATCGTTTGGAAGGTCATTTCGACTTCCTGGTCTCTAGAGGGTCAAAATGACCTCCAGAAGGTCAAAAAGACTTTCTGGATCTGGAGGTCTTTTCTACTCTCCGTATGTCTACATCATACTTTTTTAGAAAATAAATTTAGAATCATATCCTAATTTTTTTTCCTATCATCTTTAACCATGTTGGTCTCTTTTGTATTGATTTGGGCCTCACTACTACACTCTATGTCGTGATAATTCATTTGACACAGAAATATTAAGGATGACTAATGCACCTTCGATACAATTTGTTCCCTTGTGTTCAATTTTGAATAGAATTGCGAGTTTGAACCTTGTGGTTGTCAATACTCCTCTTGATAGAAGGGAGGTAGGAAGATCACAAAAAGGTCGATTCCTCTCTTGAGGTGAACAACACCATCGAAAGAAAGCAT
This sequence comes from Parsonsia alboflavescens, assembly GCA_028571225.1. Classification (NCBI taxonomy): domain Eukaryota; kingdom Viridiplantae; phylum Streptophyta; class Magnoliopsida; order Gentianales; family Apocynaceae; genus Parsonsia; species Parsonsia alboflavescens. The sequence goes on from JAOXNR010001061.1 coordinate 23,589, forward strand.
GCATCATGGTTGTCAAAATCATGAGTTGACTCGTAAAATCGCACGAGCTTACGATTTTAGAGGTTATAAAAGTGCAAAATCAGTAAACTAGCAAGTCAACTCGGTAAAATCTTCCAAGTTTGGCAAAGTTTACTATTTCCTCAAAATTCCCTTTTCAAATTAAAATAAACAATTAAATACCCGTGATCCGACCCGATTTGAATTTTAATTAACCAATAGGCAAAGGATTTTAGGGCATTTTCAACATTCCATCCATTCTCTCTACACTCTTCAACTCTATAAATCATCCTCTTCTTCCTCATTGTGGCGTCGTGGTTGAATTTGCTGAATCTGAAGCTCATCTGAACTGCACAGCTAAAGGCTTGTCTGAACGGTAGTAGGCTGAAGCTCGTCTGTGGACTTTTTTAGCATTCATCTTCAGCTCTGTAAATCAGGTTCAAGTGAGTAATCTCAGGTAAGATTAATTCTAGGGTGTCACAGGTTTAATCTCTAGTTTAGATTAGGTGAGTGGATTTCCTACCTAACTCCTCCTCTCTTGATTTCCTTTACTCGTCGTACAAATATAACCAATTGAATGCTTGCCTTATGAGAATTCTTTTATTTCCTGTTCTTGATGTTAAAATGTTAATTCTTTAATTATTAGTCCTTTGTTTGGTGGATGAGGGGTGTTGATGGAGAGGGAGGGGATTTAAATGTCCTTGATAGCAGCTTACAGTTCTGTTTTCCTTCCGTCCATCTGATTGGGAAGTACAGGTTTCTTATTTATGGGTTGAAATGGGTGGCTGAAGTTCTGCTCTTGTTGTGCATTCTGGAAGTTGATTGAACTTAGGAGTTATAGATTTTAGATGATGAGAATTCGTTCATTGGAATTCTATTTGCATGTTTTGGAAATATAAATTTTGGTTCCTAGGATAAACTGGACACTTGATCGGTGTTGTGGCTTCTATTTACACAAAATAGGATTTAGGTTTCTATGGATTATCTTGAGGTCTTTGCCCTTGAAATTAATGAGTGTTAACTTTACCATAATTACCAGAACCTGAGCCACCATTCTTGATCTTTAAAAATTCAGTTTGGTTAACTTGGAGGAATTTGAGTTTTGATTCTGGGGGAGTGTGCTTCCTCTGTTCTCTGTTTTCTCCCAATAGCACATGTATTTAATTCTGTAGTTCAGACTTTTATCTAGGAGTTTGGATAGTGAGCAAGCTATTACATAACGGATTGCTGCACTTGATACTTATTTATGCTGCTTAGTTTTAAGTTTTTGAAGGGGAGAGGGCATTTTCATAAAGAGGTTTCTCTCTGGTTCACTATTTTAGAGCTGGCCAGAAAATGCTAGTTTCCATTCATTGTGTACAGAGCATGACTGTTTTTTCTTATTCATCTAGTTTTTTATGTTTTCATGAAGTTTGATTTTGATGATTGGTGTTTTAAATAATGTTAGATGGATTTTAGTTTTATAAAACTTGTTAGTTTATTGTAATTTTATTTGGGATTGCTTATGAATATGAAATTTAGACTTTTTTTTTGCTATATTATTGTGATATTTATTTTATTGTGATGATATATAAATTATTTAATATATATGTTTATTCAGGATGTAAACTCTTTGAGTTTACGATTCAAGTTTATGATCCGAGTTTACAGGACCCCCAACGAGTTCACTTATACTCTCGATTTTAAAAACCTTGGAATGCAAAATATACAAATGAAAGGACACAATCATGTAACTTGTCCAAATGCAATTAATATAGAAGCCCCACCTCTCGAAGTAGTGAAGACAATATCAAATGACGGAACTCATGAAGTGCCCATATCTAATTCAATAACCACCCAACAATCTCGAGTTTCTGGACAAAAAGTCTTCAGAGGCAAATGAAGGAGGAGATTTTGTTAATGTTAATATAAGTGTCTTCAATGAGAGTGGATTTTTTTGAAGGTAATGTCGATGTTGACATGATTCATGACTTGTAATTATTTTCATATTCTTTCTGATTACATAATATAAATAAAACTATTACGTAATTTCATTCTCAATCATATAATTTATGTAATGTACAAAATATTTACAATATAAACAAAAACGACCCTATCATGGGGGACTACTAGGACTCTTATTGCTCCTTGGTTCCTATTGCCTGTTCGGCTACGCCTAGGAGGATCCCTTTCCCTAGATATAGTTCTTATCTAGCTCTCATGTTTGCCCTGCCCTACTTCCCATTAGTTAGCTCTGGACATTGCTGCTTAGTTAAGCATGTCTCAAAGGTCATAGTCATGACCATAGTAGAGGGTATCCGTGAGGTCTGTCACTATTGGGACTTTTCTTGTATCTCCTCCTTCTCGTATTCTAACTTCCCAAGTTGTTCTATTTTGCGGAGTTGGTTCATGACCCTCACTGTTTTCGATATGATTATCTTGAGGATCTACTCTTGTCCCTAGAGATGACAGTGGTGGATCTTCTTGATTTCCATTTTACTGTCCAAGCTTCCCAGGTTGTTGTCCATCTCCCTGGGATTAAGCTAGACTTCTCCTTGTTGAAACATAGTCCCTTCTTCCTGAGAGACCTTCCAAAGCCACGACCATCCATTCTAGGTCGACAGGAACAAAAATATGGCTTCCCCTTGATCCTTGCGGTCTGGGAGCATCATTGTTGTTTTCAGGGTTTTGATGTCTTTGTCCCAACTGGGCTCTCACTGGATTTCTTAGAAAAGGTCCCGATCGAGTTGGCCTCGGTAGGATTATTTCATCAATAGGCTCAATAACGATATTTTCTTCACGAGTTGAATCTTCCAATACTACCTCTCCAGTCTGCTATGGTATTCTTTGTGGTGGTCGTCCACGACGAGGTGGTTATGTCCTTGTGCCATGACAACTTATCTTTTGTTTTGATGTGTTTAGGAACAAACCTTTTGATGAAAGTGTTCTTCCCACAGACAGCACCAGAAGTGATGGAGCTCGAAATCAATCTGCGGATGACCCCAACTGTCAACAGAGCCTGTAAGAACAACTGGAAAGAATTTAGATCAACGGAGTGGATTGTTTCCCTGAGAATAACTCTGATGCCTAAGTCAGTTTACATTAAAAGTAAATTGTATCAATTCACTTATATTATTCGGGTCTGATTCGATTCTGTATATAGAATTATAGTTTCCAATTTAGATGAAGTTACCTTGTTAAAGTCAATCTCAATTAGGTAAAAGTAGGCATTTAGGATCAATTGTGAGAAACTATTCCACCAATTGTTCCTAGAATCAAGGAATTTCCATAATATTGGATACCTTGTTATGCATGTCTTTGGAGAGAGGGCTACGAGCTTGTTAGCAACTTCAAGAGCATCTTTGCGACCTCCTACCGAACCTTAAAGGTCTCGGTTATTCTTCTCATAGGTCACGATAAGTGATTTTAAGATTTATGGTGTATATTGAGAGCTATAGATATTAAATCGTGGCTTGAAAGGTGTATGGATGGGTCGAAACTCTCTAGGTCGAAGGTAGAGGTGCAAAGAAACTTCTGAAAAGCTCGTTTTAACTCGGTGACCTAGGAGATCACTAACTTTCCTTTGATGACGTCGGGTGGGGTTTCCGATATTTAGGTTGGTATTTAGGGTTATCTAGGTTGAATTATTCAAGTCGTCTCCGTTTTACCCATCTGTTTTATATTTAGATAAATTATGAATTATTTATGAATATTAGTTTGGTGGATATTATGAAGTTTTTTAATTTGTTAGACATTTGTTTTTTATGTTTGTATTGGGTTTCATTAATTTTATATTTGATGAAAAATAATTATTTCAGACTTTATTAAAACTTCAAGATCCAATCAAACCGGTCAATTAGGAGCGGATTAGTTTGATTATCATCCAAATAATCAGTTGAATTGGATGCTTTTTCCGATCATCCAATTTAATCGGTTTAGTTAACTGAACTCCTCCGACTAATGAAAACCGACCAATTACACACTCCTAATTTTAGGAATCTTGGTCAAACCATGGGCCCTATGGATATACTTAAAAATTTAAAGTATATATTAGGCAAATTTGCCTATTTAGTCTACTAACTTTTATTTTTTAGTCATGTAGGATCAAATATTTTTTGTCATTGGGGTTCTTTAACTTTTTTACGGGTGGCTTTCTAAGTCTTTTGCATTGAAAAAGTACATTTTCCAATCATTTTTACCGGAAAAATTATTTTATTTTAAAATATTGGGGGCATTTTCGATATTTTATTGTTTACCAATATTTTTTTTAAAGGCAAATTCACCTATTTGGCCTCGTTTGGCTACGTAGGTCCAAATCTTCTTTTTTTTTTTTTTTTTGATCATCCTTTAACTTTTTATGAGCAAGCTTTTAGATCCTTTTTACCAAAAAAGAACAATTTTCATCATTTATGCAGGAAAAAATTAATTTAATTTAAAATATCAAGGACATTTTTTTATATTTTACTATTTATCAATATTTTTTTAATATAAAACCTCTAAATCTCAACTATTCCATCTTCTTTCTATTTCTAAAACTATCACTCAAATCAGCAGTTTGCAAATGAGCTTTTGGTCATTCCAAACGTAGAGTAGGAGGGAAATAAGAGAGAGCAAAAAAGTTTTCTCCAATCAAGACAACTTCACAACTTCCACTTTCCCTCTATTCTTAAAATTGGGAACAATCAAATTATCGAAAATGTTAAAAATAATTTT
>JAOXNR010001061.1:28377-40645 GCA_028571225.1 Parsonsia alboflavescens
AACTTCACAACTTCCACTTTCCCTCTATTCTTAAAATTGGGAACAATCAAATTATCGAAAATGTTAAAAATAATTTTTCTTGCAAAAATGATCAAAGACTGTACTTTTTGCATGAAAAGGATCTAGACGGTCAATCGTAAAAAGTTAAAGGATCCCAATGACGGAAAAAAAAGGGGGGAATCTATATGACCAAGAAATAGTTGTTACAAGACTAAATAGGCAAAAAAAAAATGTTGGTGAACTATGAGATACCAAAAATACTCCCGATATATTTTCCGGTGAAAGGACTTAGAAAGTCCCCTGTAAAAAAGTTAAAGGACCCATTTGTAACTAATTATTTACTTATAATCCATCCATTTTTTATCGAATAAAAATACTCTTAAAGTGCTATTTCAATAACCCACTAGATTAAAAATGAGTGAAAATAGGATAGGTTATAAATGGATAAAATAAGTTATGTTGTAGATTGACAAAAATTGACAAAAATATCCTTCTCCGATGAAAGAAAAAACTCAAAATTCAATTTCGATCAAAAAGGACCGATGGCCCAAAAACCAAAAATTTTTTAAATAATCAAAAATTCCAAAATAAAAGTTTATAAATGAAAATAATAATTTATATTGATAGACCAAAGATATCATTCTCCTCAATAGAAACTTTTAAATTCAAACACAAAACATCTAAAAAGTCAACCTAATGCCGGGGCACTATTCCCAAGGCACTATTCTAAGCTCGAATCGGGCTCAAATTTGATTGGATGACCCGTAACGACCCAACAAACAAGTGACACAGCTATGCCGTGATGTAGGGCCTTTTTCGGCCATCTGGAGTCGTCTTGATGGAGTTTCAAGCGTTTTTATGGTTTTAGTGGCATTGTCGTAGTTTGTTGTTTTTAGGGGTATTTTTGTGCTTTCATTATTTTTAAGTTCCAATTAGGTTTAGGTTTCGTTTAGGGTTTTAAATATTTCGTTTGTCAATGTTTTCGACAGCTTTTGATTATTTGATAATTTTTTGCTTTGGTCATTTTTTCGAAAACCAGAGAGTTTTCACAATTCTCCAACTTTTCTTCTATTTAGTCATTCTTTTCAACATTTTTCTTACATCAATTGGTATCAGAGACTTGAGTTGCTTGAGATCAATGGCTGAACAAATTAGTGGAGGTTTTCAACGGCGTCATGCTAGAAGGGGACGTGGAGTCATTCCTGAGAACAATCTTGTTAACGAGACCTATAGGAAGTCAAAAACGAAAATGCAGAACAAAGAAGGAGGATCCAGGACTTGGAGCGGCAACTGGAGGAGGCGTGGTTGGATGTTCAATCCCAGTGAGGGGTGGAATCGTAGATTAAGTCCGATGATGAGGAGGAAGATGACAATCTATTTGCGGCGTTGAATCGGGGACGACAAAACCGATCGGAATGATTTGGCCCACAACAATCTTCTTTCAGAATTTCGACATGAAAATTGAGATTCTCGATTTTGAAGGTAGGGCGCATCCTAATGAATTTTTAGATAGGTTACATACGGTTGAGAGGATTTTCGATCTTCGAGATTTGACAGAAGAACAAAAGGTTAAGATCATGGAGATTAAATTGAGGAAACATGCTTTGATTTGGTTGGAGCATGTTAAGAAGCAACGCACTAGAGAGGGAAGGTCGAAAATTTCGAGTTGGGACACGATGAAGAAAATGCCATGGAAAAAGTTCCTGCCGACACACTACCAGCAAGAGGCGTTTATTGATTATCACTCCATTAAGCAACGGGATTTGTCAGTGGAGCAATACATCACAGAGTTTGATCGGCGCATGAGATGTGACGTCACCTAAGAAGAGGATCAAACAGTGGCATGATTTTTATCAAGGTTGAAATTCGAGATTGCTGATGTGGTTCAACTACAGTAATATTAGAAGTATGAAGATGTTTGAAGATTGGCCTTGAAGGTCGAGGGGTAGCTTAGATGGAAGGGCGGCAGTTCGGGCTCTAGGGTTTCAAGTCGATTCCAGTACAAACCTAGCGGGCAATCATCTTCAACAGCAGCAGCTGTGAATAAGGGTGAAAAGGACTAGGCAGTGGCCAAGGACGGTCCGTAGGGCTGAACTAGCAAAGATGCGGCCATGGCGATGGCAGCCAAGCGGTGTTTTAAGCGCCAGGGTTTTGGACACTTTGTCGCAGACTGCCTAGACAAGCAGTTTGTGACTCTCAGCGAGGAGCTGCTAGAATCGATTTTTGACGAGGAGGAAGAGGACCATGAGGATGCACAAAATGAGGAAGAGGTCGTATATGCAAATTTGGAAGAATCCCTAATGATTCAACGATTGCTAAGTGTGGCGATAGAAGATGAGTCTTGGCCGCGATATAACATCTTCCATACTCGGCGCACTGCCCGGGGAAAGGTATGTAACATGATTATTGATGGAGGTAGTTGCGAGAACATGGTCTCGATGACAATGGTAGAGAGAAATTGGGATTAGAGACAGTTGAGCATCCTTAACCCTACAAATTGTCGTGGCTAAAGAAGGGTAATGAAGTTAAAGTCAGCAAGCGATGCCTGGTCCAGTTCTTGATTAGGAAGAGGTACGCTGATGAGGTATGGTGTGACGTTGTTCCTATGGATGCTTGTCATATCCTGCTAGGGAGGCCGTGGCAGTATGATAGATGAACAAAGCATGACGGGTTTCAGAACACTTGCACTTTCACCAAGGATGGCCAGAGCATTACGTTGGGTCCTTTGGATTTGAGGAAGAGGCAGCAAAGGTTCTGTTGTCCAGGGCTGATTTTCGTGAAAAGGCGATCAAGGCAACGAAAAATTTTGCCTTGGTTGTTTTGGAGCAAAACGCAGATCATTCCGAGTTTCCCAAGCATATTATTCCATTGTTGAGGGAATTTGTTGATATGATGCCAGAGGAGATACCTTCGGGTGTGCCACCTATGAGGGATATTCAGCATTGTATAGACTTTATGCCGAGGGCTGCAATTTCGCATAAGGCAGCCTGTCGCATGAGTCCATAGCAGCATGAGAAGTTACAAAGGCAGGTGCGAGAGTTGATGGAAAAGGGGCTTGTCAAAGAGAGTATGAGTCCTTGTGCAGTACCAGCATTATTGGTGCTGAAGAAAGATGGGTCGTGGTGGATGTGCATTGACGGTCGAGTGGTGAACAAGATTACCATCAGGTATAGATTCCCAATTCCTTGATTTGATGACTTGATTGATCAGTTGCATGGGGCGTTTGTCTTTTCAAACATAGATTTAAGGAGCGGGTATCATCAGATTTGGGTTCGGCTAGGAGATGAGTGGAAAATGGTGTTTAAGACTCGAGATGGGTTGTACGAGTGAATGGTCATGCCGTTTGGATTGTTGAACACCCCCAACACTTTCATGTTGTTGATGAATCAGGTGTTTCATCCATTTATTGGCCGATTTGTAGTGGTATATTTCGACGACATTCTGATTTTCAATAGTTCGATTGGGCAACATTTACAGCATTTGAGAGAGGTATTTGTGGTGCTAAGGGAGCAGAAGTTGTTTGCAAATCTGAATAAGTGTCAATTTTTGAAGGATCAAGTGACGTTTTTTGGGTATGTTATGTCGGGTGAAGGTATTCGGATGGATCCCACAATAGGTGGAGGCGATTCTGAATTGGGAGACATTGAAGATGATGTTTGATGTTCGAAGTTTCCATGGACTAGCGTCCTGCTACAAGCGGTTTATCCGAGGTTTCAGTTCCATCATTACTCCATTGATGGATTGTTTGAAGCGAAGTCGGTTCGTATGGACTGTCGAGGTAGATTCGGCTTTCCAATTACTAAAACAAAAGGTAACCGAAGCTCCTATTTTGGTATTACCTAATTTTTCTAAAATTTTTGAAGTGCATTATGATGCGTCAGGAGTGGGAATTGGAGGAGTTTTGAGTCAGCGAAGCAAGCAGGTAGCTTTTTTTAGTGAAAAGCTTCACGAGGCAAAGTAGCGGTACTGAACATATGATAAAGAGTTTTATGCAATTGTGCAGAGTTTGGAACATTGGAGGCATTACATTATCTTGTATCCATGGAGTTTGTCTTGTTTTCAGATCATGATTCATTGAAGTTTATAAATGGACAGCACAAGTTGAATGCAAGACAAGTAAAATGGGTGGAGTTTCTCCATTCAGCACAAGGCTAGTATACTAAATCGGGTGGCAAATGCATTGAGCAAAAGGCATACTTTGTTGAACATAACGCAGGTCCCAGTAATAGGATTTGATTCATTTTCTGATTTGTATAGGGATGATTCGGAGTTCACGGACGTTTGGGAAAAGTGTCAGATGGGACCGCAACAATTGTTCATAATTTAGGATAGGTTTCTTCTTCGGGGCAATTAGTTGTGTGTTCCTGATTGTTCGTTGAGGGCAGCAATTGTAGATAAACGTCATGCCAGACGTATAGCAGTACATTTTGGGATTGACATTACATTGGCATTGGTGCTGGAGCATTTTTATTGGCCTAGGATGGAGCGGACGTGATACCTTGTGTGCAGCAGTGTAAAATCTGTCATATTGCTAAGACTAAGGGTAGCAATGCGGGATTGTATTTGCCATTACCTGTTCCATTGGCAACTTGGGAAGATATCAGCGTGGATTTTGTTTTGGGGCTACCAAGGACGCAAAGGAACAAGGATTCGATTATGGAGGTGGTAGATAGATTTTCAAAAATGGCACGTTTTACTGCAACAAGACGTTTGATGCTTCACAGGTGGCTAGGTCGTTCTTGCAAGAGATTATCAAATTACATGGAGTTCCAAAGTCGATCACTTTCAACAGAGATGTGAAATTTGTTAGTCATTTTTGGCTAACTCTTTGGCGGCATTTGGGCAACAAATTGCAATTCAATTCTTCTCATCATCCATAGACGGACGGACAAACGGAAGTGGTGAATAGAAGTTTGGGAAATCTGTTGTGAAGTTTACTTGGAGACAGTCCACGACAGTGGGATTTGGTGCTGCCACAGGCTAAATTTGGGTATAATCATTCAGTGAATCGAACGACGGGGAAGAGTCTGTTCAAGATTGTTTACGGACGCAATCCAGCTACTCCATTAGACCTTAATCCATTTCCAGTCCATCACCAGTTTAGTTCGGATGCGGAGGAGCATGCTAAGTAGATCAAGGAGTTGCATTCCCAAGGCCATGATCGGATTAATCAGCAAAACTTCCAATACAAGCAAAGGGTCGACAGGTATCGAAAGAAGGTAGTGTTCAAGGAGGCAGATCTGGTTTGGATTTGGCTGAGGAAGGAGAGATTTCCGACAAGTAGATTTGGCAAGTTGCAGCAGTGCCCAGATGGGCCATTCAAGGTGTTGGAGCGGATTAATGACAATATGTACAAGATTGACTTGCTAGGCAATTACAATGTGTCAGATACTTTCAATGTTGCTGATTTATCACCTTACCAGTCTGAGGACGAGAAGGATTTAGCCGTTGAAACAACTAGCGAGGACCAATCAAATTCGAGGACGAATCTTTTCCTAACCGGGGCACTATTTCCGAGGCATTGGTCTAAAGCTTGGATCGGGATCAAATTTGAGTGGGTGACCCAGAATGGCCCAATGAACAAGAGTTATTGCTATGCTATGAAGTAGGGCCTTTTCGATCATCCAAAATCGTCTTGATGGAGTTTTGGGTGTTTTTATATTTTTAGTGGCATTGTCGTAATTTGTTGTTCATAGGGTCATTTTTGTAATTTCATTATTTTTAAGTTTCGATTAGATTTAAGTTTCGTTTAGGGTTTTAAATATTTTGTTTGTCAATGTTTTCGATTGCTTTTGATTATTTAATAATTTTTGACTTTGGTGGTTTTTCCGAAAACAAAAACGTTTTCGTAATTTTCCAACTTTTCTTCTGTTTAATCATTCTTTTCGACATTGTTCTTGAGTCACAAACTCTTTTAAAACACTCAAAAATATATGTACATTTTTATTTTTAATTTTTTCTATAAGCCCATTCAAAGACGCATAGTCTCATAGTTATACCTGTCAATTTGGATTTCAACCCATGAACCCCCGTATATATATATAGGTTAGGCCAGAATAAAATTTCAATGATCCATTTACAACTGGGCGTCAATGGACTAGACCCACTAGGTTGAGGATTGGGCTGAACTTGGGCAAGGCTAGCCCATCGGGCCAAGGGGACTTTTTTTTTTCAACATTCATCCCTATTCTGAAATCGGAGACCGAAGTCACTTAGCGTTCTCTTTTTTTTAAAACGTTCATCTCTCTCTGCCTCCCTCGCAAATTCCTTAAAGAAAACCATAGATCTCCCTACAGCCGGTCCACGCCACTGGAATCCTTGCAGTAGTAATTTTCTCGCCGTCTGAGAGAGCCCGAAAGAAACAGAGGACTTCATTCAGTGACCCCGCGATCGCCCTCTGAACGATCAGAATAAGGTAAAGCTTGAAGATAAGTTTTGTACTCTATTAATTTCTCAATCCCTCAAGTCGGGTGGGTGCTGCCTAAGATTCTCAAATCTACCACGACCACCATCCGCGGTCCATTATCGTTCTCTTCCCTGCTCGGGAAGGTGGATCAAAGAAATTTAGCTTGCTTCTCTCCTAGACGGAAGGCGGACATACAATTTGGATACTGGAGTCATCTGGTTCAGACAGGGTTTGAAATCGTCAATCTCCAACTCGTTTAAGTCAGGAGAATCCAGAACTTCTTTAGGCTCGTACTCTACATCAGCCCAGCGCTTGGTTTCCTTCCCAGCAACGGTGGTGGTTTAAGTTGGTTTATCAGCTGATTCCATTCTTCCGAAGAAGGTACTAGACTTAGCAATAGTTCAAGAAGATTCAGAACCGTTTACCTTTCCTTTGCTTTACAATTCCCTGTTTTCCCTCCGAAGAAGAAGAGAAAAGCCAATAATCAACAGGGTTTATGAATTGAATTGGGGTTTTACTTGAATGATTTGGGATTGGATCCACAAAAATGCGTATCATGTTCAGCCATAGAGAATCTTTGCTTTTGTGTAAAATTCACATTTTCGGTAATGTATTTGGTTTCCAGAAATTAACCATAATTTGTTTTGTTGTATAAATAGTCAGAGGTCCATTTTTAAAAATCTTCACTCAACAAAAAATTGTATAGGTGCTTATAACTCTTCTAGAGGCTGCCAGTAGCAAAAGTGAGGAGCCAGTGGATTTACCAGGAGAATAGATCGACCATCTTTGAAATTAAGAAATTGGATTAGCTCATCTCTACTTGCTGTGAAGGAACTTGAATCTGTAATTTACCTTAAGAAGACTTCCCATCCAGCAAGTATGCTTTTATGACTGGAGTCAGTTGTAATTATGCTTGTATATCAGAGGGAGTGAAAAAACAGGTCAAGCTACTTACTGATAATCATCTATCTATACTATCATATTATATCCTTCTCATAAAATTCCATCCTTGTGTTTTAGATCAACTAATTCTTCTATGAAAGATCAGATAAATTAAATTCTTTATAATCATTATTTGTTGTACATGAAAGCACATGTTGCCTTTTCCATAATCCTATTCACATTTTTATTTTTAAATGCCTAAAAGTAAATCGTTATTTTCATTTAAACAGTATAGTTCACAAACTGATGTTTCTGGTAAAATGTGATAGGGAGGCATTTTGATGAACTGGGGTTCGAAAAAGACATTAAAATTTAATGCTGAAAATTTGATTGATTGAAACATTAATTTTGTGATATTAATTTTTTTCCCCCTGTCCCTATCCTTCCTTTTCTGATTGCGAATGGATTCCAAATAAACCGTTGTTTCGGTTGTCTTATGATTTGCACTGCTTGAACCAAATTGGCAGAGAAGTTTGGGTTTTTACTCTTTGGTTCATTGGTTGGTTTGGGTGTTTATTGGATTTTTATCACTGTAGTAGCAATGTGACTTTTCTTGAGTCAAGTAAATGCAGTATTCTTGGTTATGATGAATCATTAGTAAAATCAAATTGATGAATGTTTCTGGTTAAGAATTAGTTTAAATCTTTCTGCTTTTGCCTTTGATGTGCTTTTTGCCTCTGATGTGGTGCTTTTTGAGAGAGACCATGATTCAAAATTGCATTTGTGACCTAGGATTAGTGATTTAATTTTTCATTCTTGTTCTAGAAGTTTTGATTTAAATTTTATGTTTGTGATTTGGATAATGGATAAGGTGATTGTTTGAGACCTTTGTGGATTGTGGAGAAAATATGGATGTGAGTGGTGGAAGGACTTCTAATGATTCTTAATGTTAGTGTATCTGAGATTGAGGGTGAGGGTAGTTGTTCTAAAAAGGCAAGAAAAGAAACTTCATATGTTCGGAATTATTTGAAGAGAGTGGGTAAAGGAAAGAATGGGATTGAGAGATCAGCTTGTAATAGTTGTGAGGAAGAGTTTAAGGTTGGTGCATCATCTAGTGGAAATAATTATAAGATTTCTCATTTGCGATGTCATGTCCAAAATTGTAAACATCTTAATATGAAGTCTTCAAATCTGCTTAAAATGCCTCTAGATCATGAAGGAAAAGTTAGGGCATCTAAATATGATCCTAAGTTATCACGTGATATACTTGGTCGAGCTATAATTAAGCATGATTTGTCTTTTTCTTTTGTTGAATATGATTTGATTAGAGCTTGGGCTAAATCATTAAATCCAGATGCTATAGTTATTTCTAGAAATACAATTGTTTCTGATCAGATGGGTTGAGACTGAGAGTGAGAAATATGTAAAGGGATATTAGAGGGAAGAATGAAAAAGTTCAAAGAATGTGTTCGACAAGTTGGGGTTGATGTGAGTGTTGGGTTGAGGTTAGATGTGGCAACTAGATGGAATTCAACATACTTATGCTTGCAAACTCTATTAAATATGAGAGTTTTTGAAGCACTTGACATTGTTGATAGAGGTTATAAATATTGTCCAAGTGAAGTGGAATGGAGATTTTGAAATGTTTTGAAACCCTTCTATGAGATTACAAATTTGATGTCAAGTACTTCTTATTCCACTTTTTACTTGTACTTTTTGCAAGTTTGGAAAATTGAAACTATGATATTTCCATATTTGAATAGTGAGGATGAAACTGTAAGATCAAAGACTTTAGAAATTTGTTAAGCATTGGGGAGAGTACAGTCAAGTACTTGCATTTGAGGCTATTCTTGATTCAAGATTCAAGTTTTACTTTGTGAATTTTTTTTAGGAGAAGATTGATCCCTCTTTTTTTTTGTGATGAAAAGACAGAAACATTGATGAATAATTTGAAAAAACTTTTTATAGAAGATGTGCGTACAAGTGAAGCATTTTCATTAAATCATTTGTCACTTGATGTTTCTGAGACAATGCAAAGGAGAAGTGATAATCAAGATGTAGTTGAAATACTATTTGAAGTAAGTTTGATTCTTTTTATCTAATTTTTATTTTTATTTCTTATTTATATTTGATTATTGTTTTTCCTTTTTGTATATTTAATCTATTGTAGAAGTTTATTTTGAGACCTCAACCAATCGCTGCTAATAAAAAATTTGAATTAGATCTTTATTTAGGGGAGCCCAAGCTTAATTATGAAACCTTTTGGTTTATGGATGTTCTTAATTATTGAAAGGACAATGTGGCTTCTTTTCCTAACCTTTCCATCATGGCAAGAGATGTGTTAAGCATCCTTATTACTATTGTGGCATCAAAATCAGCATTTTGGTATTGGTGGACATATTCTCACTAAATATAGTAGTTCTCTTCTTCGTGAGCATGCTCAAATGCTTGTTTGAACAAAGTATTGGCTACGTGGATTTACTCTAACTTCCGATGGTATAATTTGAATATCTTTAATCTTTATTCTTTCAAATTTATATTGAATTAATTTATTTGTTTTCTTCTTCTTTTGTAAATGGGTAAATGGCATCGATGATCTTAACGTTGAAGTGTCATTGCTTTCAACAAAAGATTCATATGCTACAATTCTTGAATATCTTGAATCTTGATTGAGAAATTTGTAATCCATTAAATTTTGTTAATTTTGAATTTAGAAATTTACTACTTTGAAACTTGAATTTGAATCCTTATATTAATTAAATTTGAATTCTTGCATTACTTTAATGCAATATGAATTTTGACATTTGTTGAAGATTTAAAAATTTTTCTTGATATAATTTATATGATATGAATACATTTTTCTTATTAATAGTTTTTAACTTCTTTTTAAAATAATTGTATAATATATTTTTTTTATATGCACCCTAAAAATAATAATTGATAAATTAAAATAATTTAAAAAATATATGAAGATCTATGGATTTAAAGGGATTGAAATGAACTTAATATATGTGCCTTCTTAAAATTGAACCTAGGCACTATCTGACCCACTTTAATGGGCTAACATGGATTCTAGCCTACTTGTGATCCTGCAAGATTTAATAGAATAAGCTTAAGGTTGGTTAGTGCATAATACATGCTACTAGAAAATTAATCCAAGTAAAGCATATTCACCATACACCCTTAACATGAGTAAGTCATTTTATGACATCATCCATTACATTAAAGCATTAAGATACACATATAGAGGACCCATACGTTCCAACTTCCATGAATAGTAGCAATGCCTCTATTCTACATGGTTAATGCCTTTATTCAACAAAGAGAGTTTAAGCCAGACAATGGTTAGGGCAACCAGCAAAAAGGCAAACCATGATGTTCATGGCTCATCTTCTTTTAACCTGGTGGCCAGTTCATCTGGCGTCCCCCAAGAAGGTGCATATGAAGGTGATAAACCGATTGGCCTGCCAAAATAAATTTAAAGTAAAAAGAGTAAAACATTAATAATACAAGATTTATTGAAACCTAAAAAATCACGGGAAAAACAGTTATTTACATCCGTTTGGACCATCATTGATCACGAGTCTGAATCCATCATCAAGACCTTCTTGTTTAGCAATGACCTTTGCAGAGTAAAGGAGGTGTCCCAGAATCTCACAATGCTTCTCCTCTGCCTATCACATATGAACAAACAAAAACTTTCACAAATTCATCAAATAGACTTGTTTCCCACCACCACCACCAAAAAATAAAATAAAATGACGGCAGAACTCAAATGTTAGCTAAGGATGCCCAGATGCCCATTCTCACACGGTGATATTACGCTTTACCAGACCACTCTGATGTTAGCTTTGACACTTAGGAGGCACATTGACCTCATATAACTCAAAGATATGCTAACACAAGCACCAAAATACCTTATAGATGAATGCACAACCACTAGCATTCAAAGCACCGCCTTTTATGAAAGTGTTAAAAAAAACACTCCCTCTGCAGGAATTGAATGTAATATTTTGATTTGGATAAATTTTGAGGAAAAAGTTTGACTTTGTTTATTTTTAATGTAGCAATATCAATTTCTTAACAAAATTTTAACTAATTTAGGAAAGAGAGATATTTAATTCTAGACACTCAAAATGAAAGTAGGATCATTCAATTTCGAACAGAAAGATAGAGTAATAGGAATAAGTGAATGAAGTAAAATAGAAAATATCCATGTTACCAGCTTCACCATAAGGATACAAGAAAACAGTACTCTAAATGGTCTTAAACAGAAAAGATGTTGATAACTATTTCTTTCTTAAGCAAGACAGGGGTGCTCCTGCATCATGAAGAGTATCTCCTTTGTGTTGAAAAAGCTTTCTATGATTACATATGAAGGGTAATTCTGTTTTTTCTCACATTAGCCAGAAGCCATCAACTTCAAACTCAGCAGCAGCAATTACATTTGCAGTCACTTTTAAAATCAGATTTTCAGTGCTCTTGGGTTTACTGAACCTTCAAGGTTTCATGCTATTGCATTGTCCTAATTACTTTAGTAATTTATTAATGTTAGTCATACATTATTTTCCAAGTTCCACGTCACAGTGAATGACACAATGCTATGTGACCTCATTTCTTGACTTCATGAAATAAAAATCTGAATTTTTGCAGAGAATTACAGAAAATAACAACTCCAGTTAATCAGTTAACAGTGATCAAAGAAGGCCAAGTCAAAAATCATCCAAGGGATGAAATTTCGGTTTTTGTAGGCAGAATTTTCTAAAGAATATGTCTGTAGAATTAAAAATCACATTCTATTCAAAAATAGATGTACAGACATGGCTGTGACAGTAGTTATAAGACAACAGAACTGCTCCAAAGATTAACGATGTATTCTGTTGAATAATGAACTTGATCTATTAATCCTTCATGTATACAAACAAATCTTTCATCTTTCTCTTTTTCATCCAACAGTAACCCCCAACCCCCCCCCCCCCT
>JAOXNR010001063.1:0-10349 GCA_028571225.1 Parsonsia alboflavescens
CCCAAGTATGAAGAGAGGTCAAAATCAATATGGTAGGAGCAAGAGTAAAGGCAAATTGAAATCCAGACATAAGAATCTCATCTGCAACTATTGTGAGAAAAGGGGGAATATAAGGAAATATTGTTTTAAGTTAAAGAGAGACAATAAAGCTGACAATAGTATTAAAAAAAAAAGGATAGAAAGATGGAGATAAACGTAACTGTGTTGCTATTGCTATTGTTGGTGATCTTCTTTTTTTTTTGTGATGATAGTGAGATTAATGTTCTTTATCATGATACTAATTGGGGTGTTGACGGTGGTGCTTCCTTTCATGTTACCCCAAGGAAAAATTTCTTTATTTCACTTGTTGTAGGTGATTTTGGAGTTTTGAAGATGGGAAATAGTGGTTTGTCAAAAAGTGGAAGGAATTGGAACTGTGAAACTTGAAAACTGCAAATGACACTTCACTCACTCTTAGAGATGTGAAATATGCTCCAGATATTCATTTGAATCTTATTTCAACTGGGAAACTTGATGATGATGGTTACTGTAATACTTTCTGTGATGGCCTATGGAAACTCAATAGAGGTTCTTTGATTGTGGCTCGTGGAAGGAAGTGCTCAAATTTGCACCTTATGCAAGCTTTGATTGCTGTTGATTCTATCAGTGCAGTGGAGAGCAAGAATTCATCAAAGTTGTGGCACGGGAGACTTAGTCATATAAGTGAAAGGGGTTGAACTTTTTGGTTGAGAGAGGCATGTTGCCAAGCTTCGAAACTATTAAACAGAGAAGAGTTTCATTTAGCAATCATTCATCTCATAAGATGTCAGAGTTGCTTGAGTTGGTACACTCTGATGTTTGTTGCCCAATGAAAGTGAGAACAAATGATGGTGCTCTTTACTTTGTATCATTCATTGATGATTGCTCAAGAAAGTTGTGGGTATATGTTCTGAAATTAACGGATCAAGTACTTTGTGTTTTCAAAGAATTTCAAGCTTCAGTTGAAAGACTGACAAGAAAGAAGTTGAAATGTATTCGTACAGATAATGATGGTGAATATCGTGGATCATTTGATTAATATTGTAGAGAGCAAGGCATCAGACATCAGATGACACCTCCTAAGACTCCTTAATTGAATGGTTTGGGTGAAAGAATGAACAGGACCTTGATGGAAAGAGTTAGATGTTTACTTTCTAAAGCAAAGTTACCTCCGTCATTTTGGGGTGAGGGTTTATATACCACTGCACATGTTATTAACTCGTCTCGTACTATTACTTTACATTCTGATATACCAGACAGAGTTTGGCTTGGCAAGGATGTTTCTTACAACCACTTGCGTGTGTGTGCCCAAGGATGAGAGGTTAAAGCTAGATGCAAAGACAAGATCATGTATCTTCATTGGCTATGGTCAAGATGAATTTAGCTACAAGCTTTATGATCCAGTAGTAAGAATAGTTGTTAGAAGCTGTGATATGGCGTTTATGGAAGATCAGACTGTTGAAGATATTGACCAAACTAAGAGGTCAGAATCGCAAGCTATTGATTCTTTGATTGATTTGTCTCTATATTTGATCGAGTTGCACCAGATGTGACTGAAGAAAATGATCGAGGAAATGTCCAAGTTGATTTAAATGTTGAAGAAGTTTGGGAAATAGGTAATCATGAAGATATTCCAATTACTAGGGCAATGGAGGAACTTGAAATTTCACTTCAACGGTCTACTAGAGTAAGAAAAGCAAATACTCGGTATTCTCCTAATGAGTATGTGCTTCTCTCTGATGGAGAAGAACCAGAGTGTTATGATGAAGTCTTGGAAAGTTATCAAAAGACAAAATGGCTTGCAACTATGAAAGAAGAGATGAAGTCTTTTCATGATAACCACATTTTCGAGTTGGCAAAGTTACCAAAGGGAAAAGGGGTTTTGAAAAATAGATGGATTTACAGGTAAAGCATGAAGTAAATTCCCTACATCGAAGATACAAGGCTAGATTAGTTGTGAAAGGCTTCAGTTAGAAGAAAAGATTTGATTTTGAGGAGATTTTCTCATCAATGGTGAAGATATCATCAATTTGAGTTGTTTTGGTTTGGCAACCAGTCTTGATTAAGAGATAGAATAGATGGATGTCAAAATAGCCTTTCTTCATGGTGATTTGGATGAAGAAATTTACATGGAGCAACCAGAAGGGTTTCAAGTGGTAGGAAAAGAGAATTATGTGTGCAACATGAAGAAGAGGTTGTATGGCTTGAAACAAGCTGCAAGATAGTGGTAGAAGAAGTTTAAGCATGTTATGACTCAACATGGCTATAAGAAGACTGCTTATGAACATTATGTCTTTGTACCAAAGTTTTTAGATGATGATTTTATCATTTTGTTACTTTATGTTGATGATATGCTTATTGTCGGTAGCAACCATTCAAGGATTGAGAAGTTGGAGGATCAACTCAAAAAGTATTTTGCTATGAAGGATTCGGGTCTAACTAAGCAATTTTGCTACAGATCACAAGGAACAAAAATACTAAGAAGTTGTGGCTATATCAAGAGAAGTAAGTTGAGAAGGTACTTCAACGCTTCAACATAGAGAAAGTTAAAGTATCAAGTACAACTCTTAGTAGTCATTTCAAGCTTAGCACCCAACAAGCTCCTTCTAATGATGAGGAGAAGAAAGACATGTAGAAAGTTCCATCTGCAATGGGTAGTTTGATGTATGCTGTGGTTTGCACTAGGCTTGATATTAGTCATGCAATGTGTACAGTTAGTAGATTTCTCTCTAATCCTGGCAAAGAACACTGGGATGCTGTGAAATGGACTATGAGATATCTTCACGGGACATCTAGTTTGAAGCTATGTTTTGGTAGTGGCGAACCAACATTAGTAGCCTTTACAAATTTTGATTTGGTTGGAGATATTGATGCTAGGATATCTACTTCAAGGTACATGATTACATTTGTAAGGGGAGTTGTGGCGTGGCAGTCCAAATTGTAGAAATGAGTTGAATTATCTAAAACAAAATATGAGTTTATTACAACTACTGAAGCATGCAAAGAATTGTTGTGGATGAAGAGATTTGTTCAGGAACTTGGATTCACTCAAGAGAAGTATGTGTTATTCTATGACAATTAGAGTACAATTCATTTGAGCAAAAATCCAACATTCCATGGAAAGTCCAAGCATATTGATATCTGATATCATTGGATTAGAAATATGTTGGAGTGTAAGAAAATTGAACTTGAGAAGATTCACACGGACAAAAATGTTGCTGATATGTGGACAAAGGTGATGACTTGTGATAAACTTGAGGTGTGTGCCAGAACAATCGGCATCATATTTGAGTAGTGTGATTCATGGATTGTTCTTCCTCTCTATGGGCTAGTGGTCAAGCCCAAATTAACTTTATTTTTAAAAGCTCATGAAGCCCATTACGATTACATATATATTGTCTTGTTTTTTGGAGAAAAGATATAAGAGAAAAACAAGAAAGAGGAAAAAGAAAACGAGAGAGAGAATTTTCTCACAACTTCTGGCAACTGAGATTAAGTCTACAATTGAGGGGTCAAACATCTTTGATCAACTTTAGATTTTGTCAGTACCTTGAAGACATATTGGGCTTCAGTCTGAACACTGTGATTGTCGTTTTCAGGGCTAGATTGGGAGATATTTATGTCCAAATAGGTATGCAGAATTGGGTGATTTTTATCCTTTCTTGCACTAGCTTTATTTGTTGCAACTTATTGGCTTTGTTTATGAGCTTGTGGTTGG
This sequence comes from Parsonsia alboflavescens, assembly GCA_028571225.1. Classification (NCBI taxonomy): domain Eukaryota; kingdom Viridiplantae; phylum Streptophyta; class Magnoliopsida; order Gentianales; family Apocynaceae; genus Parsonsia; species Parsonsia alboflavescens. The sequence goes on from JAOXNR010001063.1 coordinate 3,737, forward strand.
GCATTATTTGTTGGTTATTTATGGTGAATGTACCCTTGTGAATTCTTCTCTTGTTTTAGTGGATTTGTGAGTCTTGAAGACTCTCTGTGGTTTTACTCTTCACATTGAAGTGGTTTTCCACTTAAATTAATGTGTTCATGTTCTTTACTTTATTAGCTGCCTTTATTCTCATATTTATGTTCCTAGGTTGATAAAGTGTGGGATTATCAATGCTTGCCCTTGGTTTGCATTCCTTTTTATCCCAACAAATTACAAGAGGAAGGGGTATCCCAAATTTTGGTGATTGAGTTCATTATATGAGTTCCAATTAGGTTTAATTTTTAGATGAAATTGAAGATAATTTTGTTAGAAGAATTTCAGGATTTTGGGTTGGCAATTAGGGAAGGAAGAGAGGAGAAGAAATGCGAGTTAGAGAGAAGAAGTAAAGAAATGCAGATGGGAGCGGGTCCGTTTGCAAGAGAACATGGTTAGAGAAAATTAGGTGTAGTCCCAATTTCCCTCCAATGCTTAAGTCAGTCAAAGGAAGGTAAAAAAATAATTTAAGTGTAGGGAGTTCAAGTTGGCATACCTCGGTGTGTTTTAGACATATATATAGGGGAATCTCAAGAGTTTTGTCAACAATATCTTTTCATATATGTGAGACGGTTCTTTATGTCTTATCACTATTCTACAATTATTCCATATCCATTATTGTGCAAGGGCTATTTATTGTGTGGTGAGTATCCATATTTAATATCTAACTCTCCTTAATTTATGAGAGCATTATGTTTAGTGTAATTTATCATTACAAAGCTCTATGAACTTAGATTGTGTTTCTATAATTATTTCACATTTATTCCATGTGTGCGGATCATAAATGTTATGCCAAAGTGGGCATATACTTATGGGTTTATGTTAGTCAATTAGCACAAGCGCGTAATGTATCGTTAGTAAGTAATAAAGTGATCAAACGAGTATCATTTCACAGAAAGTTTATGAATAAAAATGAGTATCAATCACTAACAAACAACTTTCTTCCAAATCAAAGGAATCAAAAAGGTTGAGTTTTTAAGATTTAAAACAAAGCAATAAAAATATTTTAGAAAAGATTGATGAATAAAAAACTTAGGATTACAATTTCATCAAAGACAAATTCAAGTGAGAAAAATCTTTTTCAAAATATAATAATTATGCAAATTGATAAAACGTGACACATAAATTCCTTTAATTCTCTTTCAGGCAATTAAAGAACTTACCCAATCAATTACAAAAGCTATATGTCTTTGCCAATGCAAAAAAGAATGAGTATATAAACAGCAGGTCACAATATGATTACCCAAGGTAATTAGGTATATATCTATCCTAATTACGAATAAAATTAACTCATCACAAAACCCAAAAACCAAAACCCGAAAACCAAAAGTCCTCTTTCATTTCCTAAAGGTTTTCTCAAAAAAGGATGGCCAGTCTTCTTAACAAATAAAACATGAACAAAAAAATGAATAAAATATAATCACCATACGAAGAAATAAAATTTAACTCAAATAAATTGACCAAGAATCCATTGCAATCCTAGTACAAATAAACTAGATACTCATCATCATCTCAAAACAATACGAGATAAAAGATTGCACATAATAAGAGTAGAAAGAAATAAAGAAACTAATTGCAAACTCTTCAATCTTCCTTAAAGAGCTCCAAAGATGGCTTCCTCCAAGATATCTTGCTTCTAGAGAAAATAAGAATATGAGAGATGAGATGAGATGATTGTCTAGAAAACTAACATTTTTATAGAAGACTAAAATACTAAAACTAAACTAATTATTACAAAAGAAGTATTTTCCTAATAAAAATAGGAAGTAGTTTTCCTCTTTGACTTCCAATTTCTTCTAGAATTTGATTTAATAAACTTCCAATTCTTCTCCTTCTTGCCTTCTAATTCCTCCAAGATTACTCCAAATATTATTCTTCTTGAACTAGGATTCTCCTTTCTCCTTAAATTTAACTTTCACCTTTTTTCAATCCTTTTCCATAAAAATTATGGCAATCAAAGAATTAAATATGGGAGTAAAAATTGTGGAATTATGGATCGTCAAGATAGGATATAGAGAACAACTGCTAAAAAGCATTTAATTAAAAAGATGATATAATGCTCCTTTCAAAAAACTTCTTTCAGACAATTTAATTTCTTTAAGACAACTTCTTTCAGAAAATTTAGTTTCTTTAAGGCAACTTCTTTCAGACAATTGAGAAAACTAAAAGAATGAAGTACAGGATTCTCTCTATCAATCATCTTATCTCAAAACATTGATTCTCAGTAGATTGCAAAAGAGGCTTATAATCTGTGACTAACAAGACATGTTCATAATTGTGATATATTTTTTATCGGTGATTCAACTTGAATCTTGGGCATGTTTTCTGAAAATCTTTATTATTGGAATTTGTTTCCGTATCTTAGAAGATAAAGTATTCTTCATTGATATCAAAGCATGTGTTATTGATTCCCGATCAACTGTTCCTAGTGCTGCCCGTTTTTACTATTTTCATGCATACTGTTCAAGTAAAGCCATCAATAGATACATTCTGTTTTTATATTAAGTTTTGATTCCTGAAATTTGATTGCATGAAAGCATATGATACCTAGGCCATATTCTAGAGGTTTAAAAGAATTTAATGAGGATAGTCGGTAATGATTAATGAATCGAAGCATTAAAAATAAGAAATACAATGACAAAGTAGGATGGCTTCCTGGTCAAATGAGGTTCAACGCCAGGCCGTAAAGTTATCTACTTGGACAGTAAACTCAATTACTTTTGATGTTTTTAATAGAACTCTGCATTTTTCCGTATAAGAATTAACATTTATTTTCAAGTGCCGAAACACCTAAGTCATCACGGAATTGGTCGGTCTCATTCGGTCGGAAAAAGAAAATTGAGATCTTCTGCAAGACTTAAAAAATAAGGACAAGGATTTTACTATTTTTTTTTTTATTTTTATGAAACCAAAATTAACAGGTTTTATTTCTATTTGGTGGAGGATGAATTCTTTAACGCTCAAGGAGATTCCTGTTTTAAGTTTATTCCTGGGGAAGCTTTTACTGTTGAAAAATGGATTGCTGAAACACTCTCTATTAGATGCTTAAAATAAAAAAAACAATAAAAAAAAGGATGTGTTAAAATTGCAATGTGTCTGCCAATTGGTTCAGTACCTTCGGGCAATCTATACAATATCATGTTAGGTCCCATTGGATCATTCTTGATACGTTCAAATTGGAATATTTTTTAATGAACATTGGATTATGATTAATCCTCAATTGTTCTACATTTGTAGCAGGAACAATGGGACAAAGAATGTGCTATCCTGTATTCCCAGGAACGGATGAAGAGAGATTGGTTCTTTCGACTGTGATTAATGGGTCTTGGCACAAATTGAACGGAAATCTAAGTGATTTAAGAGGAACCCTATTTGGGGGTCAAAGATGAAATTGCCCACGGAATTAATTGAGTTATTCCCTGTTTATGAGAAGCTTATGCAAACTTGATGTTGTTTCTTTTCATTATTTTTACCTTTTTACGTAAATATTCCCTTTTATGTGAATAATCGTGTTGGTAGTATTCATTGTTGTTGGATTATCTTATGTATATTTTTGTGATACATTTGATTATTATTGTTTATGGCATAATTCTATTTAATTGTGCCTTATGAGTGTAATGAATAGTGGGGAGTTCTAAAGGGTTTTAGTAACTTTCGGAGAACTCAATTTTACTATAAATAATTATATTAATGATAATTTCAAGTGGGGATTTTAGATGATGATAGGGAACTTGGTGAACTTTTGAATTTGAAACCCTAAGTGAAATTATTTATTAACACTATTAGTTTATGTAAAATAGATGTATAAATGATAGGCATTAATGAATCGTGCTTGTGCTTCTGATTTGTTCGGATCAAATGGCTTTAGCTTCTAAGAACATTGTGGATGAACTAAACAAAGGAGAGAAGCTTAACGGTGACAATTATGAGATTTGGAATATGAAAATCCAATATGTGTTGGAAGAGCAAGAGGCTCTTGAAGCTCTTAATGTTGTTATCAAAGAGCCTAAAGATGGAACCATTGCACAACATAAAAGAGATAAGGATGCATTTGTTGCATGGAAAAGGAAAAACTCGTTGGGTCGCATCACGTTGTTGAGTAGCATAGAAAATGATGTCGTGCGAGAGTTCAGGCGCTTTGAAAATGCCAAAGAGATGTGCGATGCACTAGCAGTATGGTTTGGTCATACTTCTATCACCAAGTTGAGATAGGTCACTATCAGGTTTGACAAGTGCAAGAAGCCTAACGTTCAGTCCATGAAACAACACGTGAAAAAAAAATGTCAAACATGATCAAAGAGCTGAAGGATGCTGGCCATATTCTGACTGACGAACAAAAAGTGCAAGTAGTGATCCGTTCCTTGCCTCAGATATGAAGTTGCACCTGACACATAATGAGAACATCAAATCATTGAGGATGCAATGCACCATCTAGAGCTAGAGGAGGACCTCCTCTTGGCAGACAAACCAGTAATTAATATATACTATGTAGGTTCTAGAGCAAAAGGGGCTTCGGGCTCTGAGCACAAACATCTTGATTCGTTCAGAAAGTGGAAAGACAAGACAACGGGTTCTTCAGGAAAAAAACCAAGAGTTGACCAACGTGAAAGAGTAAATTGTCCTCAAGAGGAAAAAGGGTCAAGGGTAAAATGCTACAACTGTAGCAAGAAAGGCCACTTTGCTTGCGATTGTCGTGAGCCAAAGAAGATTCAGGAGCAACAGACTATGTAGCGAAGGATAGAGAAGCCTTCATAGAATTCCGACAAGTTCCAATGAGAACTAAGTGAATTTATGTTGGGGACAACTCTAGAACTGTAGTTAGAGGATTGACACTTGCCAGTTGATTATGCGTGGTGGACACACTTTGTTCCCACATGATGTATTATACGCTCCGGAAATCCGTCGGAATTTAGTGTTTGTTCTAGTATTGGTTCAATTTGGTTTTAATTTGAATTTCCATAACAATGGTGTGGATTTGTATTTAGGTACGAGTTATTATGGTTGTGGTCATTTTATAGATGGTTTTATTATATTAGATGTTGATTCTGTTAATGTTTATGTTTGTTATTCCCACTTCACGTCTTCTATTTCTTGTGATAATGATGTGAATGCATGGCATGCTACACTTGGCCATATAGGTCAACAAAGAATGCATAGATTGGCCATGAGGGCTTATTGGGCAATATTGAAAAAGTCGATTTGCCTACTTGCGAGTATTGTCTAATGGGGAAACAACAAGAAAACTATTTGGAAAAGGAACAAGAGCTGAATTTCTATCGTAGTTAATCCATTCTGACATTTGTGGTCTAGTAAATGTGAGGGCAAGACATAGGGCTGTTTATTTCATCACATTTATTGATGATTATACTCAATTCGGACATATCTATTTGATTTCTCAAAAATCCGAGGCTCTTAGTTGCTTCAAGAAATTTATGAACTTGGTAGAAAATCAATTACATAAGAAAATAAAAGCATTGAGATCCAAACGAGGTCGAGAATATCTATCCGATGAGTTCAAAAAATTGTGTGGTGAAAAGGAATAGAAAGACAGTTGTCTATTCCTTATGCTCCTCAACAAAATGGTGTTGTGAAAAGGAGAAACAAAACCCTTTTAGAAATGGTTAGATCCATGATGGCATAAGCTAACTTAACTGTCATTTTTTGGGGTGATGCTTTGTCAACTGCCACATATGTACTTAATCGAGTGCCTTTTAAATCAGTTGCTTCCACTCTGTATGAGTTATGGACACGTAGAAAACCCAATTTAAGTTTTCTGAAACCTTGGGGTTTGAAAGGAAACAAAATCCCGAATCCACAAGGAAATGAGATCCGAAGTCCCAAGATTTTAAAAAATCTCTCACATAAAGAAGTTGAGAACGATACCTGGAATGATGTGAAGATCTGTCCTGTGGAATGGATCTGGACATCTTGATCTACTATGTAAAAGATCTTCTAATCTATTCTTTATCTGTCTTTGTGAACAGAAAGGAAAATAGAAGACTGGAAAATTCTATAGGTGGAATGGAGGAAAAACAGACATTCTGTAATTTTTCTGCGGAGTGAAAAATTACGCCTGTTCTAATTTTCTAGGGTTTCGGAATCATCATCTTTCTTCTAGTTATTATAGGATTAATAAATAATCCTTTAAGTAACTAAATTAGAAATATGGGTTTTCTATGGGCCAAGAGCCCAATAGCCCAACAATCTTTTTATTTAATTAAATGTCTAATAATTATTCATTGGATCATGGACCCAACATAATTATTCTGGCGCTTTAATTAAGCCTCAATATTTATTTTTGTACTTAGCCCATTAAATAATTAATCTCATGAACCTGTGTCCATATTAATTATAAGACTAAAAAAAATAAATCCACTTCATTATTTTATTCAAGCCCAACAATAATTAATCTTATGGATCTAAGTCCAAATTAATTATAAGACAAAATAAAATACCTAATTAATTTTTATTCAAGCCCAAATAATTAATTTCAAGGATTAATTAAATCCTCAATTAATTATTTAATGCTATCCAGAATAAA
>JAOXNR010001064.1:0-10346 GCA_028571225.1 Parsonsia alboflavescens
AATTGTGAAATGTTGTGAAAAATTGGGTAAATAAGAAATTACTGTTTTAATATGGGTAAAAATGAAAACGCCCCTTTAAGATATGATGATCTTAGGAGTGCGGTTTGCGGGTACATCAGGTCACAAGAAGAGAACCACGTTCACGGGTCAACTCTGAATAGACCTTCAACCAATCAATCAGAAGACAACTCCACCTAATCAACATAAATTAAATACTGTTTCTTTGTACTAGATGTGTTTATGTATAATTAAATCTTTAATGATAAAAATTAATCTTCAATTATTAAAAAAATATAAATTCTTTTTTAAAAAATTATTTTTTATAAATTAAGCTATTGGATATTTGATTAAATTAAATTTTTTTCTTAAATAGTTGATCATGAACTTTGATAGTTAGAAATTTAATTAGAGCATTACATACCATTGCTATATATAGATATATACACATATATAGATATACCAGAATATTTTTTTGTGTTACGTAACATACAAATTTATATGCTATTGATAGAAAAAGTAATTGTAATCTTATACGACGTTAATTTTTTTCAATCTGTATACTTCACAGTACTTCGACTTTCTCTTTACAAATTGAAAAATCGACGTTGCAGAAGATTGCCGCTACTTTTTACGACAGTAGTACATAAATTTATGTGTTATGTAGCACATAAAAGTATTTTTGTATAAATACATGAATACTTATGTGTTCTACATAGCATACAAATTTATATGCTATTGATGAAAAAAGTAGCGGCAATCTCATGCGACGTTGGTTTTTTTCAATTTGTATACCATATAATATCTCGACTTTCTCTTTACAAATTAAAAAAATGATCGAAATGATATGTGTATATATAAACAAAATAAAATTCCTAATTTTGACCTAACATTCTTGTTTTTCTCATTTTTCCTCTTCGTCTCTCTCGTCCAACCCAACGACGGCTACGGTGATGGTGATGAGGCTTTGACCTGTGAATTCTGCTCTTCTTCGTTCTTTCTGAGAAAGAGTTCGAGATCAGAGAGGGCAGACATCTATACACCAGGCCATCATCAACTTTGAAAACAGTATAACAGCTATTGCATCTTTTCTTCTCTGATACACCCCAACCCCATCCCTTGGAAAAAAAAAAGGTAGCACCGAAGAAAGGACAGAGAGAGGTGGTGGTTTTTGTTGTTCCCGCGAAGCAACGATCATTTGCTTGGCGAATGAAGTGGGTCAACCTCTTTTAGGCTTCGGCCAAAGACTTTTTGTGCCCTACCAATTCCAGTGAGCACAACAAAGAGATTCATGTCGCTTGTGCTTGATATGCCGGAGCCGGAATCGATGGGTTTCGAAATTGCCGGTGCCAGAGTAAGATTTGGCTGACTATTTAGGTTAGGAGTAAGGAGGAATCAAAGAAAAAAGTTCTCATTTTGGGTAAAAAAAGTGGTGCATGCGACAGGGAAAGAGAAACATGATTTATTACTTTTGTAGGAATTGAGAGTAGTGGAATTTTTTTACTTAGAATAAAGAACTGTTCCCCTAAAAAAAAGAATATTTTTTAATTATTAAATTAATTGATTCAATTATTGATTTAATTATCATTTAACTTTGAACTAATAACGTTTTAAATTCAATGATCCATCCAATTTTGAAAATATAGATCTGTAGTGTTCGAGCAAGTTCTTTCCGTTTTGCAAGGCACTCGAAATATATGCCCTTTTTTCTTTTTTCTTTTTTTTTTTTTTAACCTCAAAGCATTGTATTGTGTTTATTTCAATATTTTTTTATTGGACCAGGAGTTTTTTCCAATATTAAATTGATTTTTGTGAAAAAAATTTGCTTTGGAACTTACTAAAATTTTGTATCTCTCTAGTAGAAATTTTGTTTTAGTTATTTAATTTTTCTTGGTTTTTAATTAATTAATAATTAATTGGACAGTAAGAACATAAAATTCCGCGCTGCCAGGTAACTATTATAGTGGTAATCTTTATCTTAAGATTCCCTGAGATATATACTCCCGTTTGATCGTATAAATCATTTTTAGTGTAAAGCTGCGGTTTAATTTTACAGTAATTCATATTTTTAGTGTTAAAATTTATTACTAAAATTATATTACTTTAATGTATTTTAATCTACAAAATAAATATTTTTTAATTATTAAATTAACTGATTCAATTAGAATTGAATGATTAATGATGAATCAGAGTATTTTTTTTTTTTTCTTTTGTTCGTCTTTTGTTCGATGACCTGGTGACATTGACAATAACTATTACTGAATCGATAGCTCAAATCCATTAACAGGCTTTAGCTAAAAAAATTTTAAATGAAAAACATTTTGAAACAGGAAATCCTTTTTTTTATTTATCTAAGACACGGTGCAGAAATTCTTGAAAAAGGGGTGGGGTCCTTCTAAATTCTTAGCCACTTATCTCTCGACGCGTGTGTCTCGGAAGTCGGAGTTAATGGATGTTGAAATTATAAAGGGATTTTTTTGGGTTCTCTTGCAGATTTACTGTATTTATGACGGAGCAAGAAGGTCACATCCGGAGGTCGACACTGCTAATATCAGAAAAACATTTTGGTTCATTTTTCTCACGAAAAAAGCATTTGGGTTTTGGCTTAGGCAAATAAAGGATTCCATAGCAGGGCTCTTTATCCATCTATCCATCTTTTAGGCCCATTTATCCATCTTTTAATGGATAAATGGGTTGCTTTAGAGTCTCCTCTGAAGTGAACCCAATGTGGTTGAATAGAGTGTATTTCCAAACTTGGATTTGACAACATCAAGAAAGCAAACCACCCCCACTTTTTTTACGAAGTTCTGCCATATCTAATTTCTGTAATCCTGAGAACTCAGAGGAAATATGGAAATGTGACCGTGTGGCCCTTCTTCTTGGTTCTGGTGTGCAAACTCACCTAACACTGCTCCCATCCCCTACTCGATGAAATTGTAAATAAACAAATGGCTACTACTTCTTGCTTGGGAAACCTGTTTTGTCAAAAAATGTGAAATGCCCCATTAATCTTTATGAGACTATGAGCTCCAATCAATGACCATTCATTTCATTTTTTCCTGGTACTATTTTCATCAGATTTCAAAGAAATATGTAAATGATCTTACTATTATGCTTGCTGCACATTAAAGTTTCCCTTCTAATGATTCCTCAACCCAGAAACCACTTGACGGAGAGAGAGGCATCCTCCTCTGAAGCATTAGTCCACACATCAATCCTCCTCCATCGTCAGGTTTCGAGACCTTCAGTTTCCCCCCCGCCGTCTCTTTTTTCATGCCATTCCATTCTTTCAATGCCGTGGATGCCGCCGAGGATGACGACGACGTCGATTCAGTGCCATCAGACAAATCCAACGATGATACATCAAAATCACAAGATTCCCCACCAGATGATTGACCGCTCCTCTTTGATCCTCCCCGGTTGAGCCTTCTTCGCCTCCGGGGAACACTCTCTTTATGCTTTGCATTTTTGCTCATTAGGTCGCGGAATGAAATTGCAGACAAGCCACTGAACAGGGGAAAATCTACCTTGCTGTAAATTGTGGCAGCGATGTTGAGGATGCCGTGGAAGTTGCCGGAGGGACGCCGTACTTGAACTGCAGTAAAGGAGGGAGTCCCAATGACGTCAAGGGAGGACTTCCGAATGCAGTTACTGAGAAGGAAGCGGACGCTACCCATGAGAAAGTCCTTAACAAAACCAGCTGCATATATCTCCACAGTAACAGCGGAGGTATCGCATGAAATAAAATTGGGGGAAACTCGGAAGAGAAACCTATCGTTCCAAGTAGGGTTTTCGCCACCTAATCGATCGACCTTGGTTTGAAGCTTCATGAACGAGTCGACCCATACCAGCGCGTAAGTCTGAACCCGGCGCAGATTAGCGGAAGGCAGCTTCAGTCCTTGGGCTGATATCAAGTTGATCTCAAGAATCAGAGCGTCTCCCTCCATCTGACTAATTCCTTTCTCTTTAACGATTATTCATTCATCTTGTCTGGCCGTAGATGGAATTGTCATACACCACCGTCTAATGATCACTCTTCCAATAAATCAACAAAAGAAGAAAAAAAAAACAAAGGAGAGGGATTGAAGAAAGCAGGGGAAAAACAACCCGGAAATTGTGCTGATTGACAAGAAAGTATCTTTATCAAGAACCGAGAGAGACAGAGAGAGAGATGGAGATCTAGACTGCGTGTGCTCTGCTCTCTCAGGCCTCAGCAACAACTGTATGGAATGGAAGAATGTTAGAAGAAGAAAAAGAAAGTAGAATCCGCATGGAGCACTTTAACCGGTTGATCTGATGGATTACGGCAGGCGCGTGAGACTGTGAGCTGGTGCCAGATGGCCCTTTAAACCCCATGGCCCTGGCATGTTACTATTTCAAAATTTCAATTTACTGTTACAATTTACGGTCGTCAGGGTTATAAAAAATATATATATTCACAAACCCCCAATAAAAATAAAAATTCTTAGCCTCAGATTTATTTATTATATTCATATCCTAATAAATCCAAATGTTAAGAATAAATTTATGGGTGAAATTACATAACTCGAGTGTAAAATCAAAGAAAAGGTATTCATCCGTTTAAAATTACATGTATTTCCAATTCCATATTAGATAAGTTTCAAATAATAAAATTCATATCTTACAATGATTTTAAATTTTGAATTTTAAGCCCCTTTTGATCGTTAATTTCTAGATAATGTGGTATAATGTGCTTACATTTAACATAAAAAGACTTATAGACATATAATAAAAATCCATTTTCTATGTCTATATAGAGCATGAACTATTATTATATATTTTTATAAGATATATATATATATATATTTATATATTCTCGTTGCTTTACTTCCCTTCAATAAAAGGAAAAAGAAAAAAAGGAATCAATTTTTGGAATAGTTTGGAATCAATTATATGAGTTTATTTCTTCCCTTTGGTATAGTTTGGAATCAATTTTTCATATTTTGTAATGGAAATGTGGAAGTTTTGATTGGGAAAATTTGTCATAGAGAATTTATAAAATGACCATGTAAATAAAAATACATGCTGATATGATAAGAGAGATGGTTTTGTCAATTTCCAATTATGTTTTATTATCTTCTTTGTAATATGTGTAATTATCATTCAAAAATATTAGATAAGGATGAGGATACAATTGAGAAAAACCTAGGAACTGATATAGAGAAATCAACTAGTCTAATTAGAAGGGATACTTTAATTAGTCAAAATAATTAGTATAAAATATATTCACATAATATAAATATCCAAATATACAAGAATATTTCTTCCTTTCACTTTATAAGATATGTGTCATGCGCAAACAAATGTCATTTAAAATTTCTCTAAATATGCCTGCAAAATCTTTGGTATTTATCTAAATTAACTTTTCTAAAATCTCTTTTGTATAATTACCTTTTAGAAGATATTGATAATAATAATATTTTCAATTTAATAAATATTCAATTATTAATTCATTTGATTCTAAAATTCATTTTATTTAATGGGTGAGACTGAGTCGAGTAAACTATTAAAATTTTAATTAATGCCCAATAGTTTATTATTGAAACTTAAAAATTAAGTTAAAATTTGGGTTATCCGTCTAATCATGTTTTCCTATCCTTTATAATGAAAAATCTTTTTTAGTTATTGATAGGTGAACCGGGCATGACTTGAGCAAGTCAATATAAAAGGGCAGAACCCAAACAGTAGTCAACCCAACTGGGCTATACCTTTAATACCTGAAAATCAGATTGACGAAGTCAACAAGGAAGCATGAGTAACAATCAACTACCACTGACCTCCCAGGTCATTGATCTAGAATTAACCTACCTCTCGAACGAGCTCACGCAAAGGTCTTGCTAGACCCCGACCTCAGACCTGGCAAGCTCCGATCTGACTCATAAATCTTCCATGCCACGATCAACGGTGCGAGACTCCTGACTGCTCCCAAGAACCAAGGATCACTAGGCTCGACCTCACCAGAAGAGATGTTCGAGCCTCTGAGCATCCACGAGAAGGTCACGAAGTTGGTCTAAAGGTCAGTTAGCTCTCCACATGAGACGTGAATGGCAAGATCTCTTATCCCAAGGAAACTCTACGATTTTAGGAGCAATTGACGGGAGTCAGCAGAATCCCACAGTTATCCAAATTACCTACCGTTATGTAATGGAGAGCCCCAATCTAGGAGGTAACAGACTTTCTACTCTACTTAAATAAAAAACCAGAGGAGAAAAACACATTGAACTCAATAGATTTCCGAAAACCGTCCTTTAGCCTTTGATTATCCCTCGGAATACTAACTTAAACATCAAAGCTCTTCCCTAGGTGAAAACCCACTCCGGTGATCGTTGCCTTCATTTCTCAGGTTACTGATCGCAAAGCTTCATCATGATCTGTGGGGTGACCTGGTGTTTATTTTTTAGCTCTATCACTTCTAGCTCTGTATGTGGGAAGATAGAAACAAAAAACCCTAGCCTTCTTTCCCATTCTAAAAAAACAAAGAAACAATCTCGATGAGTCAGTCTCAACAGTCACGTGTTCAGTAGCCATGCCACGGCAGGCCACATAACAAAATACAATTGCCCATCTGCAAAATGGTGCTCGAAATGCCACCTCCGGCTCAGACTGCAAATAACAATAATCCTAGCCCTGTCATTCAACAGGATCAACAGCAGACGGCCCAGCTCAGTCCGTCTCAAAGGGCCTCGGCAAGCACTCGGCATATGCAAGAAGGGCCCAAGCAGAGACATCTTGATCCCACTGTCGTTAGCAATAATCCCAAGATATAGAGATCTAGGAGAACACAGATGTTTGTTCTGGCTGATCTCCTGGAACAATTAGTGATAGTCCTCAAGAGGGTATCCAGTTGACTGGATTATATATCCACTAGGCTCACTCTAGAGCCTTCTCGAAGGAATTCGAGTGGCCCCAAGGTTAGGCGGAGCAGGCACAGCGTTGCCAGCTTCCACCCTTAGAAACAAGGAATAACCCCGACCACAAGAAGCTGGGCGGGAAATAGGCCGAGACCAAGAAAGGTCATGGAGGACCCCACCTATGACCAATCTCAAAGAAAGCCTTAATAATGGGAGAGGTTACGACCTCAGAGATAGGTTCAACTCAGCAGCCATGTCGCGGAGTCAGAGACAGGATCCTGAAGAGTAGGGGAGCTCGCTACAAACTCCTCTTGGAGAAAGGATGCCTACTTGATGTAGCCAGATCGAAATGACAAGCGAAAATTCTCGAGAGGTAGCCCCCAATCCACTAAGGAGGGCAACAAACTCCCCCAACCAATTAGGAGCAACAAAACACTATGGATCTTACCGAGCCTTCGCCGTTTGTCCACAGCATCCGCACTGCCAGGATGCTGCTAGGCTTCAAAGCCCCACACTTGGAGGTGAAATATGATGGAACAGGGGAGCCTCAACAACACATTGATGAATACATCTCCTATATGGAGATGTTCGAGTACCCCAACCACGTCAAGTGCAGAGAGTTTCAATCAATATTGACCAAGAAAGCCCAGTCCTGGTTTAGGGGCATTCTTGAAGCAAGCATCTCGAGCTGCACACAGTTGAAAGAGCTGTTCCTGAAGAATTACCAAAGCAGTACGAGATGTGAAAGGATATTACCGACCTCTTCCCCATTAAGCAAAAGGTCGGGGAAAGCAACGGAAGCTATTATAGTCGCTTCAACGACGAAGCAGTGGAGATCGAGCAGAAAAATGATGCCATCTACATCACTACTTTCAAGCAAGGGTAGCAAGAGAGATATGTAGCCCTCAGACTGGCTGAGGAGAAAGTAAAATCTATCAAGGAGCTGCAGAGGCTCTTAGAAAAATTGATCAAGGCTGAGGAAATAGCGACCCTGAAGAAGATCCCTAACTTCACCAAAAGACATCCAAGGAGCCGTCAAAAATCAAAGTGGGATAGGAAAGACCCTCACTCAAAGGGAGGGACCTTAGAGAAGAGGTGGAAGACTATCCCCGACCTCATGACCACTCCACTCAAGATGTCACGAGCTGAAATCATGGTGGTTATGGAGAGGAGAGGTCTCTTGAAGCCACCCAGGCCTCTCAAGAGTCCTGTGGCTAAAAAAGACCTAGCCAAGTTCTGCCACTACCACAAGGATCACGATCATCTCACAGAGGATTGCTTCGATCTCAAGTGTGAGATTAAAAGGCTGGTAAAAGAGGGCCATTTGCAAGAATTTTTTTTCCAAGATTGTAGGTAATGCATACCTACCACCGATAGCTTTGCCCAACCAAAGACCCCCAGGTGGAGAGATAAATGCCATCAAAAGGAGGTCCAAGCAAGCTCGAGGGGAAGATTCAGAACCCCTAATCGTGTCCCTCCAAATTGGTGACTTCTTGGTGAGAAAAATATTGGTGGACAGTGGGAGTGCTGTCAATGTCTTGTACCGCAAAGCATTCGACCAGATGGGAATTAACAAGAGCTCGATGATGAGGTCAGATACGGCTTTAACTAGTTTTAATGGCAGCACAACTTATGCCAATGGGGTCCTACGAGTCCCAACCACAGTCCGTGTGGATGATAGAGAATTCACCGAGGTTATGGACTGGATGTTTGTGGATGCCCCTGGAACTTACAATGACATCCTGGGTAGAAGGGGGGTCATGAACCTAAGAGTAGAAATCTCCCTGCTCAACTACAGCATGAAAATCACCTGGATTGTCGTCGAAGGAGACAGACAGATAGCTACTGAATGTTACCATGTAGAGGAGAGCTCGATAGAGATCGCGTTGCAGGAATGCATTGACCTCCCCAAAGAAGATGACAACCTCTGGATTCAAGTAGCCGGTGAAGGAGAGAAAGTGTTCCTCAACCCAGAATTCCCTGAGAAAGGGATCAAAATTGGAGTTTTTACCACCAAAGGTTAAAGGGAAGCTTGTAGATTCCTTTCAAAAGTATTTGAAGGTCTTCGCCTGGCAACCCAGTGACCTCGAATGAGTCGACCGAAATATTCTCAAACACAAGGTCAGGCTCAAGCTAAGGGTTAAGCTAGTGAAATAGAAGAAGAGAACCTTAGCCCCTGAGCGCAACGAGGTCATAGCTTGAGAAGTCCAAGCACTTCTTGATGCTGGAATTCTAAAAGAGGTGGTATATCCTAAATGGCTGGCCATCCCAGTTGTGGTCCCAAAGAAAGAGGGGACATGGAGGATGTGTGCAGACTTCACCACACTGAACAAGTACTTCTAGAAGGACTCCCACCCTCTTCCCAGCATAGACTAGATGGTAGACTTAATAGCTGGGTACCAGTGGCTATGTTTTTTGGATGCTTACAAGGGGTACCACCAAATCCCAATGGCAGTGGAAGACATGGAAAAGACCTCATTCATTACAGAGGTCGAAGCTTATTGCTACACTAAGATGTCATTCAGACTGAAGAACATGGGGGTAGAGTTCCAGCGAGCTATGCACAAAGTCTTCAAAAACCAGCTCGGAAGGAACATAGAGGTCTATGTGGATGACATAGTTATCAAATCTAAGACCTCTGAGGACTTCATTGAAGACATCAGGGAAACTTTCCCGATCTTGAAAGCTGCACACATGAAGCTCAATCCGGAGAAGTGCACCTTCGGAGTCATACAGGGAAATTCCTTGGCTTCATGATCTCGACAGAGGTATAAATTCCAACCCAGATAAGATCATGGCCTTGCTGGATATGTTACCTCCCAGAAACCTCAAGGACTTACAGAGTCTAGCAAGGAACATGGTAGCACTGGGGCGTTTCATCAGCAAAATGGCGGACAAAAGGGAAAAGTTCTATGATGCCATAAAGAAGCCAAGGGACTTTCAGTGGATCAAAGATTCTCAGGCAGCGTTCATCAAACTGAAAGACTTCTTGGGAAAGCCTCCTCAACTAGTATCTCTGAGGCTAGGAGAAGAAATCTACATGTATCTAATTGCAATTGAGATGGCAGTTAGCTTAGTGCTGTTAGTAGAAAGGACAGGTCAGTTTACTATGTTAGTCAGCTACTCCGAGGTCCAGAGACTAGGTATTCGGACCTCAAGAAGTTCCTGTACCTCTTATTATTACCTCGAGGAAATTGAAGCCATATTTTGAAGCTTACCCGATAAGAGTGTTAACGAATTAGCCATTGAAACAAGCTCTAGCCAAACCCGACCTATCAGGCAAGACAATCAAAATGGTCTCTTGAGCTCTCGGGATACCAAATCGAGTTTGAGCCACAAAAGCTCAAGCTCTTGCAGACTTCGTGGAGGAATGCACAAGGATTCTGCTGGAACTCACAAGTGTTGGGATTTATGCCCAAAAAGGCTATCATTTTCTGAGAAAAAGTGTAAAAGACTATAATCTAAATAAGTAATTTT
>JAOXNR010001065.1:0-10346 GCA_028571225.1 Parsonsia alboflavescens
TTGCTAGCTAAAGATCCTCTGTTGTGGCATTGGCTTCCTTAGAGGATTGTCGCTGAACCCAGGCAGATTTTTATTTTCTTACGTCATTCAATTTTTAATTTTTGCCACTTGATTACCTATTTGTTTTGTCTCCATGTAGCTTCCTGCAGTTGGTCTTCGAGTGCCCTAGGCGGCAGCAATGCAAACAGTAAGCAGGCAGATCTTCAACTTCAATATTTTGCCAAAAACCTGAATCCGACTTACCCGACCAAATTCTAGAAGGTAACGGTTTCATGATGTCAACCTCCACACAGATTTTTGCAAGATGAGGACGCGAGATCAATGCTATGGCAGCATCCATTTTTGGTAGCTTCCCAACCACTAAAGCTACCGAGTACAAGATAGATCTGGTGAAGAAGTGCAGCGACAAATGAAGCACTATGATCCAAAGTGGAACGATTGAGGGCTCACGATCTAGAGAGAATTCAGGGCTCCATTTGAAGTTTCTCATAGGATATCCTTTGATCGTCCATGAACCTTTGATCCATAGCCTAGCAATATCTTCTTCAAGCTGCAACCGTATTAGAACATGTCGAGTGTCCAGCCAGCCGTTTTGGAAGTCCCCCTTCAAACCAATCATGTGAAAGTCCTTGCGTAGATCAACCATGTTTGGTTTGCCATATGAGAACTTGTCGATGAGACACAGTTTGAAAGGAACACTCAGAGTGCCGATTTCTTCCTATGTGAAAATTAGAGCAGGTTCTCCTTTCAAGGATGATGGAGTCTTTATGGGAACAGAGGTTGTCGATGTAGATGAAGAAGCTGCTGAACCCAATAAGAGATAAGGAAGGACTTCCTCTCCCAGGGGTTTCCTGGTTCGGCCACCGACGCAGCACTAGCCGCCATTGTGCAGGTCACGAACGAGAGGAGAGAGAACAGAGGATTTTACTATATGGGTCAGATCAAGTTGTCTATGTGCTTTATCTTCCTTTCCTGACTTTCTAGTATTTAATAATGAGGTATATTTTGAGTATATGTTTCATTTATAAGACAATTAAATATGTAGATTTTTCTTTTTCCTTTTGCTTTTTTTTTTTTTTTGGTTTTTTTGAGCTCCCTATCAACTATCCATGGATGCACTATTACAAGGCTCGACCTTTGGTCTCTGCGAACGCCTCTCCATCCATTGGGGGTGCCTCTAAAATAATTTAATTGTGTATATCTACAAGTTGATTGAATAGTGATTTAATTCTAAAACACATTTAAGGATTTCTGTTGTAATTTAGATCAATTAAACTCCAGTTTGTGTTTCTCAAAATATCGCTCAATTTGATATTGGACCTACAGATTCACCCGTCCAACCGGTTGGTCCATTGTGGTCAAATAGAGAGTGACTTTTGTCAGTGAATTTGATTTTAGAAAAAGGAGAAGAATATATATATATATATATATTGAAATTAGAATTAATTGTGCAACTCAACTGCTAGAGTATTCTGAACTGTCTGCACCTCTGGAATATGTTCTGCTGCATCCATCTGCTGTCTAAGCTGATCATTTGCCTCCTAAAACACCTGCATGGAAAGATTGCCCAGCTGTTTGGTTACTCGCTGGAACTTCTGGAACAGGGACTGTACTTCCTGAAACGCAGGAGAACTGATAGGCAGCTCCTGAGCCTCCATTTCTCTTTCCACAACTAATGATTTTTGCAGCTGCTTCGAAGTTGCTGCATCTTTCCCCTCAATTGGAATTCCCTTCTACTACACGAATTGCAGCATAATTGGGTCTACAGTTTCAATATCTTTGATTTTCCACACCTATAGCTTAATGTATGTTCATATGTGATCAGCTCCCGAAAGCCGGAATCCTCTTGGTTTATACAAATTCGGTGTGGCAATGTACACAGCAAATCAACCTCAAAGCACATACGAGCCACACTCGGAATTGACATATTCCCTATAGGTACATCAATCTTCAGTGGTTTACCGATGACAGTAGTGAAGGAGTGCAGAACCTCTTTTTAGAAGAAATAGATAGGAAGATTAGGGAAGGAGATCCATGCCGGAATGGTTGACGGTTCTTCTTTTACGTGGAATTGTGGTGTCTGCTTTAGGACCCTCATCAGGATGCCATGAAGCATCCAGACATCCTTCAACCACAAGCAGCAATAATCATCTTCGTGGGAAACTCGGATCAGCACATGCCTTGCGTCTATCAAACCAATGGTGCATTCCCCCTTGAGCCCTATCGTTTGGAATGATTTGCGAATGATATCAAGTGTTGGCTTACCGTAGGAGAACTTCCCAATCAGAGCTAACTTGAATGGTGCAGAGAGGTTTTCGACTTCCTCCTTGGAGAAGAAGAAAGCCGGCTCAAATGTGAAAACTTGCGGCTACTTCGCTGGAACTACCAAAGGAATTTCTCCGCCACTGGTTTGCCCCTTGAAAAGGGACGAGAAAGAACATTTTCCCCATGGAGGAGCAGCAATGGGTGGCGGCGTAGCAGCCTCCATCTTCTGTGTGGGTGAATGTGGCAACTAGGGTTCAGAATTCGGGTCGACTCTAGTTCAGAATTTGGGTCTCTATTCAATGATAATATTTAATTATTACTAAATTTCAAACTAATGGGTAATGAAGGTTGATTGGAATGGGTTGGAACAGTCTTAGAATATGCGAAAAAAATAATAATTTTTTTTCTTTTTTGAACAAAAGGATATCGACTCATTCTGTCGGTTTAGGACTAGTATGTTATGACTCATTCATGTATCGGCACATGTAAATTTTTTTTCTCGATACCTGCTATTATTTCGTAATACATACGTCTTTTATTGATTCATTATGTCGTTATATGACAAACATTTCATGACACATTCGAGTGTCGTCACATATCATGCATTGTTACAACATACCAAAACCTATCTATTACGACTCATTTCATGATGACACAATATATATGTATCGGAAGAAATCTCACCAAAAGTATTTAAACAACTAAAAAAATAGTGAGTCAAGAAAAATATGGTTTTTGACAATGTACCTGATGAGAGTCGTGATAAATTTTCTTTTCTCGACACGAAACTTATGTGTCAGCATAATTTTATCGATATTCCAGCACTAGTGTGTTGAGAAAAATAGAAAATTGCCAACACATGAAGTGTTTAATGTGTCATAAAAATCATAATTTATGACAAATCACTTGTATGATGGGAGATTATTGATTTGATTATATTAATATATTTTTCTGCATTTTGTTTTATTTAATTAAAATATTAAAATATTTTTTATTATATTATGTTTATTATTAATTAAATTATTTAACAATATTTAAATTGTAAATATGTTTTATATACACTTTTTATATCATCGAGTTTTATTCATAATTGACTTTAAATATAACGTATCTTAATATTTATATCTAAAGTAATTTGGGGCCTTAAGTTTTTAACGAAAGATTGCAAGCTTGAATGTAACGGAGGTCGATTGGAATTAATGTTTTAAGGAGGTATTTTTACGATTGAAAACTTATTATCGATATTCATAACGACGTCATCAAATGAGTTGTCAGGTGTCTCACGAGGTTATTTTACTGATGCTTCTACTAGTCCTCGCCTCTGGTTAGTCATTCTTGCTTCACTTTGATATTTAGAATGATTTTCTTCGTCATTAATTATTATGTATGTTGAATTTGTGATCAATTGACTACATGTTATATTGCAGGATTTGTTCTTAATTTGGCATGTGTTGACAAAACTGAGTCACGTATCGGCGTCAGTGACTGCTGTAAATTAACCATATGTTTGCAAAAAATCTCATCAGTTCAAGAAGGGTGGGAAGCTTATATGGCTGTAAAATAAAGATATCCGTGTTCAGGCAAACGTAGAAATAAAGAAATAAGCTTATTGGTGGGAGGCTTATACTCTCAATCTTATGGTTATATGCTCTTTAAAAAATAATAATAATAATAATAAAAAAAAAAAAAAAAAGAATCCCTGAAAGGAACGAAGAGGAAAACGAAAGAAAGAAAGAAAGAGCAGAACAGGAAAGAAAAAGGAAAAAAATAACATATGAGCTTTCATTTTTAATGTTCTTCTCCGTAAAGATATTTTAAGGTAAAAAGAGTATTTTTTTTAATATTGATAAAACAACTGCAAACTAATTTATAATTAAAGACGGATCTGGAATAATATTTTCACATGGGAGTTTCGGAAGCAAAAAGGAATCGATCACTTCCATGAAAAATACATATTAACACATTTTAGAAGATACAAGATTGAGTTTAGGCCATACTAATCTATCAGTAGCATGAGAACGTGAAATAATTTTTAATCTTATAATTTTAAATAATATAAGATACACATTTTATCTATCAGAAACATATAAATTGAGGCTTTACCAATCCATCATTTAATTTCCTTACCTTTTCAATTCGGCAATGACATATATACCATGTGAACGTGAAATAATTTTAAAAAATATATATATTTATATAAAAAATCATGTTTTGGCAACCTATAAATACATCAAATTTACACCAATATTGAAACATTCAAAGAAACATGGCCAAGTTTGCTTCCTTCCTAATGCTTCTGCTGCTCCTTGCCTCTGGTAATTAATCTTAATCTCTCTTTGATATTTAGAATGGTTTATTTTCTTGGTCTTGTTTTATATAAATATATTTATATTTTTATTTATTTATTTATTTATTGAAATTAGAATTAGAGTTGGATTCTTAATGATCGTGAAAGGTTTTTTAAAATGACATATTTGTCCTTATTTGCTAGTCATGTGCTCAATACATGACCTACTTTGAGAATGGTTTGAGAAGCATTATTTGAACTGTTACGGAAATTGGTAAATTCATGAAAGACTATAATAGTTAGGAAAAAACATGTAGGATCATTATACACTTTTGCCTAAATATATGGGACCAAATAGACGAAAAGAATTTTTAAAATGATATATTTGACCTCACGTGAATGGCATATTCTCATGCATCTAGCATGTGCATGAGAATGTGAAGGTTTTTAAAATAATTAAAATGTTAATTCATATTTTAAAAGAAAAATTCTAAGCAAAGTTCGGTATACCATCTTCTTAATGTTTTTATTTCATTTTGATTTATTTATTTCGTCTATCTTTTAATCACGGAATAGAAAATTTCAATAGTTTAAATTTCAAAAATTTCCAAAAAATTTCAATTTTTTTCGATTTGAACCCAAAGCAGAATTGAACCATCATTTCAAGAACTCCATGGCTGAACAAAGATTGAAACATTTTACACATTTTAATGTATACAAAATCGAATCGAGTAATTACCAAAAATAATAGAATAAGAATATGTTCTATTACTCCTTCCTATGCATCTTAGTTGAATGTCTATTATTGAGCATTAGCTTTAATCCTTATAGAGATACCTTATAATGTGTACACTTCATAACATTATTATATATATATATTCGATTTTGTTAAGGCGCGTTTCGTAGCGTGCATTTACTGTGCTCATGCAGCCAATCAAACGGAGCAAAAATTCCATTATGATAATAGTTGGAGCGCACATTAAGGCACGCTCCGAAGCGCACCTTAACAAAACCGTATAAATATAAATATATATCGTTTAAGGTCTCATAACTTTATATCATTTTTGGATCAAGTTGGTCACAAGTGAAAAGTTATGAGACTTTAAAAGATTAAAAAATATATATATATGGACCTCTATGGCCAAAACAAAAAAAATTATAAGACCTTGAAAGATATATTTTTTTTATACTTCATCGCAGTTTCGATTTTTCACAGATCTGATATAATATAACACAAATTGAATCTAAAAGAGAATATTAATGCAAAGGAAGAGGAAGCAAATATGGGAGAGAAATAGGAGATGCGAAACACGAGGAAAAGTAATTGTGGAAGAAGAGTGAAAGAGTTTGAGTCGTACGAGAGGAAGAGGAGCAGAGAAGGAAAAAAGAAAAAATTAGGGAAAATTCATTGTTTTGAGTCTCAAAAGAGCTCCCAGCAGTTTTCAATTTTTTAACCGAATGCCTTGTTTTTCCAAAAGTCAAAGTTGGGTCAGCTTCACTAAATTCTTGTCCAAGTACATATTCACTCAAATTTCAACTTTTGAAAAATAAAAAAGTCCTGTCCAAATAGGACCAATGGGAAGGTACCGGAGTGACCGATGCAAAAGTTGGATTCAAGAAAAACAGTTGAATCTTGAATTATTTGATTAATACTATTTTTAAATATAATATTACTCAACATTATTTTGGGGTCTTTTCACAATTGGGAGCTTAAAGCGGCCTTCATGTAAAATATGTACTTCTTCTATCTCTATTTATAAATCATTTAATCTCACTTTTTTTTTATTAATTTATTTTAAAAATTGGCCTATTTAGTCCCCAACAAATTTATATTTGGTAAGTTTGGTTCCTTGTTTTTTTATAGCATTTTTTGTCCCTAATAAATTTACAGTTTCACACTTTAGTCCTTTTGAATGAAAAATATTTACAAAATGGACTATAAATGAGCTAAAAGTTTAAAAATCATTAAGTCCACATTGAAAAAGAGAAAGTTGGTATTTTCTCCCCAATAAGCATAGAAAAACTTGATGAAAAATATAGTTAAAGGTGGTTGAAAATCAAGATTTTTCAAAGAATATCGACATAATTTTTGCTTTGACTTATCTAATTGAGTGAAATTTTTGAACAATCAAAAAGTTAAAATTTATCATACCTTAAATTGATATATATTAGGAAAGGCTTTTCGCTAATATGGTCCCACTAGTTTAGGACAAACTATAAAATAGTTCTCCAAGTTTTTTTTTTTTTTTTGCCATAACGGTTTCGCATGATTTTACGACCTACCATAATGGTCCACCCAACCTTTCCCCAGCAATTTCCATGGAGGAACGGGTCACGTGCCAAGCACGACATAATTGTTGTTTTAACTTATCTAATTGAGAGAAATTTTTGAACAATCAAAAAGTTAAAATTTATCATACCTTAAATTGATAAATATTAGGAAAGGCTTTTCGCTAATATGGTCTCACTAGTTTAGGACAAACTATAAAATTGTTCTCCAAGTTTTTTTTTTTACCATAAGGGTTTCTCATGATTTTACGACCTACCATAAAGGTCCATACAACCTTTCCCCACCAATTTCCATGGAGGAACGGGTCACGTGCTAAGCACGTGAGGCCAAATATGTCATTTTAAAAATTCTTTTCACCTATTCGGTCCTACATGTCTAAGCAAAAGTATATAATGATCCTACACGTATTTTCTTAGTTATTATAGTCTTTCATGAATTTATGAACTTCCGTAATAGTCCAAATAATCCTTCTCCAAAATGCAAGATTTGCACAGCCAAGTCTTCCCAATGAACAACAACATTTTCGTACTGAAGCTATGTGTTTTCCAGCCTTGTTTTGTCATGTCTTCCAGGTGTCCTTTAAGAATAAAATTGAAGCCAGACCAGCTACGCAAGATTCGGCCTCTTCAGCTATTTTACCAGCTTTGGTTTCAAGTTTAGATAGTCACTCTTATCTTGTTGTCATATTTTACTTACGTATCCATGTAGGGTTTTGTTCCTTTGTATTGCATGTTGTTTCGTCTTACATGTTGTAAGGTTTTCACTTCCGTATTGTACTGGCCTAAATAATGTATCCGGTCCTAAGAAAGATGTAAGTCAGCCATTATCCTATAAAATGGCAGGCAAGTATCAGCTTTAGAGAGAGGGGGGAAAAACAAGTGAAGTAGTAGTTTCGGTTCTTAGGGTTTCCAAGTTAAGTTTTTCCTTTGTAACATGTCTACAAAAGTCTTGTGTAGTCTTGTATAGTGTCTACAGGGTTCAAGCACCTACCCTTGGACACGACTCATGAGTACTTCTCTTTTCCCCTAGGTGCCCTCCCTGGCTAAGCGGGTACTTCTCCGTTCCCTCTAACTCCCCACTCAAGGGAGGGTACTTGCTCTCACTTATGGCTGTGAGATTACTGGCAAGACTCATAGACTCTTTTGGGAATTCAAAAAGATTTTGGGAGAGAGATCGAAAGGCGTTAGAGTATCATTGAATGGAAAACACACATCATATTATTGCTCGGAAAAATATTTATAGTAGACACTATACAAGACTTCAATAGATACTCTACAAAGGAAAATCTTAACTTGCAAAAACCTAAAAACAGAAACTACTACTTTCTTGTTCTAACTCAACCTAACTTCACTTGTTTTTCCCACCTCCTAGCTGATACTCGCCTGCCATTTTATAGGATAATGGCCGACTTACATCTTTCTTAGGATCGGATACATTATTTAGGCTAGTGCAACAAGGAAGTGAAAACCTTACCACACGTATAAGGGATACAACACATAATGCAAAGGAACAAAAACGTACATGGACAAGTAAGTAAAATATGACAACAAGACAAGAAACCAAAGCTGGCAAAATAGGCTGAAAAGGCCAAATTTTGCATAGCTGGTCTGGCTTCAATTTTATTCTTGAAGGACACCTGGAAAACATGACAAAACAAAGCTGAAAAACATAGTGCTTCAGGCCGAAAATGTTGTTGTTCATTAGGATGACCTGGCTGCACAAATCTTGCATGCTGGACAGCTTCACTTCGTGCATGAAAGCTGAGACACACAACTGATCTGAAGACAAAACAAAGGCTAATGAGAATATGCAGCTCATACTGTAGAGATGGCATGGTTGGATATTCCTGGCGGGCCGCTTGCTTCTTGCGTGAGCGAAAACCTTTTATTCTTGGACAATCTGGAAGAAAACAAAGACTAAATGAAACAAACCAACAGTAGAAATTCTCCTGGTAGAATATTCTTGCTCAAAGTTTCCCTTCCAGGTCAAATTTTTTGTTGTATGGTGAATGAGCAGTGGAATTAACAACTGAGATAAAGAAACAGTAAAGATTCATGTGACTTGCTGAAACTTGCTTGTGCTTTTGTGGAACCTGCTCTTGTTGCTGTAGCCGAAATGTTGAACATGGTTAGAACTTCTTTTCGGAGATTGAAGCTGTTGAACTGCTTGGTGGACGGGCCTTTTTTTCGTTTAACATTTGTGACAAGTGATACCAATAGTAGGCCTGAGAATATGGTGCTTCCTAGTGCTCCAAGTACCCATCTCATTTGATGTTGTCTTCTGGTGGGCTATTTTCTTGATAGAAATTAGCACATTCTGGATTATAACTTGGTGGTTCTGGAGAAGTATTCTGAGACTTCAAGTAGACCAAAAGCTCATCACTACCCAGTTTCATAGTTAGGTCAATCATGGGTTCCTTGGATAAGATCCATTTGGTGATTGATGGAGAAGGCCAAGGCTTGTAATAGATTCCTTCAAAATTCATATGTTTGGCCATAACATAATCCAAGTGCACAATGTACACCTGATATGTCTTCATCGGATAGCCGGGGAGGTTTTGACAACAATTATTGTGCCAATCTTGTGCTAACTGGAATAGGGTAAAATAATGCTAAAGAAGAGTACCAGCAAACTGATCGGGGTTGGCTAAAAAGGCTTTGAAACTGTGGACTTCAATTTCTATACGACAGTAACAAAGGATTGCTGGAGTTCATAGATATCGAAATTTAGTTTCTGAGAGTGGTATTGCAAGAGAAAATATAGTAATATTGGTGTAGGGATAATCAATGTCAAAAGCTACATCTTGGAATTGGTTTTGTTCTTGACAGGTCAAGGCTAAGTGTAGGAAAACCATACTTCTGGCATATCTTTTGACTTGTTCGATTGTTGGACAGTGGGTTAACTCTGGTGGATAGAATTCTCGGATGGTTAAGATAAAGGGTATAGGCTTCCAAAGAATAAGGTGGGTAAGGGGTTTTTCTTTGATTTGGATAAAAGGACAGCTAGGACATTGGTTTCTCCTTTACTGTGTTGGACTTGGAATTGGTATTTGGGGAACCAATCTTTTAGGCGGAGAAGCTAAAGCTTAGGGATAGCTTTATTTATGAATTCCATGATTTTCGGGAAGGAGGTGTTATCCATCTGCACGGTAAAATCATGACTAATCAATGAAATTCAAATTTCTTCATAACATACGTAACTGACAACATAAATGAACCATGGTGGCCCCAACCCAAAGGAAAATGAACCATCACTTCAAGAACTCCCATGGCATTGAAATATTCACATTTGATTGAATCCAGTTATTGGCAATCTATTGGGTAACTACCTGATTTCAGTTAAATATTGCATGTGCATGTAAAGTACATTTAAACTAATTAAAAAACTGAATAATAGTTTTAATAAAAATATAATACATATACATATGATGGACTCTATGAGAACTCAATTAAAAATAAACTTAGTTGAGCCAATGAATTGTTCCTTTCCTTGACACCAAAAATA